>CAICTM010000088.1:0-67500 GCA_903772945.1 Seminavis robusta | reverse complement strand
GCGATGATTGCCATATTCAATGCTTGTATGTCTTCTGCAATATTCATCAGAGACATGACGACGGGTTGCTCTGCAAAACTATCCCCAGACTCTGCATGGTTGGGTTGACTCTCCTGGTTTCTTGCTGCTTTTTAGCAGAATTTTCCAGTGTTTCCTCCTCGGTCTTGGTTGGTGACGGCCCGGATGTTTGCTCCTTCTCTTGGGGTGTGCAGTTCTTTTTGGCAGCAAATGAGCAATGGCTCTTTTTTGTGATGGGAAGGGCATTCATCTCGTGACGGCTGCTGTGGTTGGTCTCGTTTTCTGTTGTTGGTTCACAAGCACCCATGGAGTCGTTCTTGGTATCTTTGCTCGCCATTTTGCTCCTTGCTCGTCGCGCTCTTGGCAGATACTCTGTGTAGGAAGTGATGATTGATCATTCAATCGGCGTAGCTACTAATGCGCAAACAATACCGACTACTGACTGCTAGCTAGGAAGGACAATGAAACAGAGCTCAAAATCCAAACCAAGTCAAAGGGGCTGGATGGGCAGGGGAAGAGGATGTGTACCAGGTACCACCGGTACACATGTACCACCGGTTTGGTACCAGTACCTACAACATGTACCAGCAACCACAGGATCGTAGCGGTTTGCTTTATGTACTAGTAACTGTAGTCGCTGCACAGTAAAAACCTGTGCTTACGACGCACTAGAGTACCGGTACTCTAAGTAAGTACTCTGGAGTAGTACTGTACTGGTAGCTGCCGACTTCTCGAGTTCTCGAGTACGTACTCGTACTGTAGTGTGTGCCATACATATTTAAATATCTTCTTGAGTGGCATGGCTTTTAATACGCATTAAATCGTTGGTCCAGATACGATTGCATACAGCAAAGACCACGAATCGTTATTAATAACTCCACATACACTTCGAATACCTGTACTCAAAATCAACATTTTAAGAAAGGCATTTCTCATCTACGATCTACGATACAACAAAGAACACAATAAATCCTCAATTGATTTAAAGCAGGTTAACCTTCAATGTAGATATAAATCCTTTTACGAAAAGAGAAGTGAACACAGGACCTCTGTGGAAACTCGAGTCGTGCTACTTTTCGTCTCCTAAATCCTTTTGATCGTCTCCTATTTAATGGATTTCGTCTCCTAAAAATAGGAGACGAAACGGATCGTCTCTTAAATCTTTTGTCTCCTCTTAAAACGTCTCCTATTTTCAACGGATCGTCTCCTATTCTCAACGGATTGTCTCCTAAGTGTACCATGTAAACTGTATGGTATCGTCTCCTAAAGCTTTCAGATCGTCTCCTATTTCGAAATTTTCGTCTCCTAATTGGAATGTCTCCTACTGAATCGTCTCTTAAATATAGGAGACGATTGCTTTCGTCTCCTAAATCATTTCGATCGTCTCCTATTCCTCGGTGTATCGTCTCCTAAGTATTTTGCCACAAATGACGTTTCCACAGAGGTCCTGGAGCAAAGGGAAATTAAAGGCGGGTTCGCGGAGCTGTTCGCGGGTTCACTCTTTCAAAATAAGCAAGCTCTGATCCCGTTAGAAACATGATTTATTTGCCACTCTTGTACTGACACCGTCCCGAAACGTCGACACATCGCGAGAGGTCTCGATCTTGGATCTACAATCTACAATCTGCATGTACCGGTAGCTACCATGTACCTTCACCTACCATACATAGATGATGGTTAGAGGTACCGTACCGTACGCCGTATCATACCGGTACCAGGTACCTTCTCCTTCTGCAGGAAAAGTACCCCCCTTTTGCCATTTGGATCTTGCTGCTTGCACTACGTAGACCTACGTAGACTAGAAGGGGGTGGGTACCTTATACTGGTATTCTCATAGCTTGTTCCAACATCCAGGGAATAACATTACCTATGGAGTTACCTATGGACACCCCTGAGAAGCTCTTGGTCTCTGGTTCATCCTCCATTTCAAGTTGCTTGTTGGTTGCAATTCTCCTGATGGAAATTTAAAAGCTAATCCTGATCTTCTAAGATTCAATTCCAAGGTACGATGTAAGATCCCATTGGATAATAGGCTCTGCAGGATTTTTTTGGGGTACCCCGTTTTGGTTTCTTGCTTGATGCTGCTTGCACACCATAGGAATTGGGGGGTACCCCTCCCATTTTATTAAAGATTTGGCCTTGCTGCTCCATTGGGGGGGTCCTCTAGAGATTGCGTCAGGTAAAGTCCTACATACCTGTATGCATACCTACACGTACTGCCACTGACCTCATAGATGCAACATCTTGAGGGCGTGACACGGAATCCAGGATGTCTCGTCAGAGACATTTCCCCAGGCTTGGCAACCCAAGCTGCTTACAGCCTAGTGCTGGCTTACAAAGCTGCTTTCCGTACGCACCGTCCATTTTGGTGGAAGCTCAAAGTGGTATTGTAAGCTTGTGAGAATAACCACCTCAATTGATAACAAGTTTGTGAGCATAACCCCGATGATGAAGCCCCACAACGGTGTTGTACGGAGAGCCTTGTTGGCCGCCACTACTAGCCATGCCAACCGTGGAAGTGGTGCTGTAGCTGTCAAAATACAGGATTTCCATACTGCCACTACAACAACAACTATTCATCCCAGTCAACAATTTGCATCATCCGTTTGGGACTCCTCTGCTGCTACTACCTGTAGTACGACCAGTGTCATTCAAAAATCCAACTTTTCGACAGCTGTGAACACAAACACAAAGTCAACGCTGGAGGACAAGATCAGTACTCCTCCTCCTACTCTTACTGCCAATACCGGTACAGGTACTAGAGACCTTCCTCCCGTGGATCAGTTGGTCAAGGACATTCTTCGCAATCGCAAGTACAATCAAGGAAGTCCCATTCAAGTCAAATCCAGGCGCCGTGCTCGTCGAAACTACTACTGGGATGTCGACGCGTGTCGGGCCACTGCCAATGCCTACGAAACCTACTTGCTCGCCATGGCCGACGGTTCAACAACTACAAGTATTAGCCGGCTGGAACAAGACGCCCTCTTGGCCACGGGGATTGTCGACCGAGCATTGGCGGTACTGCTCCGCTGTCGCTTCAAACCGCCCAAATTGGCCGAACGCGTCCGCACATGGGAACGTGCCTTGGGAACCGTCTTGCTGCAACCACCACAAAAACAGGAATTGAATTCCCGTTTGACACTCCGGTTGATCCACGCCAATGGCAAAGCCGGCAATATCGGACGAGTCCTGGCACTCCTCAATTACCGCACGCAACACCAGTATCCACCCACACTCGAAGAATTTGAACATGCCATTTCCGCCGTGGAAGTGTCGGGATGGAATTTACGCGCAGTACGAAATGTCTTTTTGGGAGATGCCAAACAACCGCCACTCGATGATCCCACGCGATGGCTCGATGCCATTTTACTCAATATGAGTGCGCGCGATTTTCCACTGACACAAGAATTGGCCAATCGCATGTTGGATACATACTCCAGTCGAGGACGATCCGGAAAGGCCGTCCATTACTTTTATTCTGTTCATCGGACACCAATTATTATGGATGAAGATGTAGAAGAAGTAGAGAGTGACGACGACGACGACGACGACGACGACTCGAGTGATATCATTCCTGGATTGAATTACGCCAACTTGCCCTCCAAACAGCCAAGACCCTTCAAGGTGAGACTCAAGCTCAAAGAACCACCACCGTACCACAAGGTACCCACCGAAGCAGAAGGCAAATTTCTGCCAACAAACAACAACAACACACGCAATGATAACCAAGAGCGCGCTAAAAGCAAGGGCGTACTCAAGGTGGATCGTGAAAACGATCCCGACTGGAGTTTGCCACTCACGGCAGCATTCTCCTTTGCCGTCTCGTTGACGCATGGGGCTTGTGGACACGAACCCATTCAACTCGATCTTGTCTCGTACAACATTCTCATCAAAACATGTGTCTATCGAGGGGCTCTCTGGCGGGCCATGCATCTACTAGATACCGTCATGCCCGCTGCCAATATTCCGCCCGATCAACGATCCTACGACAGTCTCTTGTCGGGACTCGCACGGGTCGGAGATGTCGCACTCATGAGAAAGTACTATCAACAAATGATATCCCAACCACACAATCTGACGCCGTCCTATTACACGGTCCAATGCATTGTCGAAGGATTACTCAACTTGGGAGACGTCGCCGGGGCCATTTCCGTCATGCAAGACTTTTTCAATCAACATTCCGTATTGCCACCCGTCACCACACAACTAAAGATACTCGAGTTTGCATTGGGATTGGATATGGTATACGAAGCCAAACGACACGTCTACTTTATTCAGCAACTCTGGAAGTGGCAGCCGCATTACAAGTACGAAGAAGATGCTTTCATTTACTTTATGAAAACCTATCAGCAAGATCCAAGACTCTCCAAAGAGGCACTGCAACACTTGTTTGTGTACTTTGGAGAAAAATTGGAGGAATCGGACTTTTTCTAAATCAATGAAATAATGTAATGTAGGTACCGTACAATGAATGCACTAGCTAGTTAATTAAGAACGTCAAAATGCACTAGCTAGACACCTACTAGTATACGTGTCTTCCTTGATGTCTTCTTGAACCATCTCTGAAGGTCCATCTTGCAGAGCAGTGGCCGACTGCTAGCCAGCGAGGACTTAGTATAGCTGTTAGTATCGTCCTTTGTCCAAATCCCCAGTGGAAAACTTCAACTCGGCCTCTTTGGCCAAGCGATCATCAAGAGTTCGTTCCTCTTCAGCAGTCAACACTGCAACCGATCTTTCCGAATCCACGTCTGCTAGTCGCTGATTGCACCCATTCCTCCACTCTGTCCAGGAGGTGGAAGCTGGAATGCCACACTTCTCACGAAGGATGTCTTCACTTTCAAGCTTGGCTGCTTCGTCCAAATTCAAAGCCAAATCATACAAATGAAAGTAGATTTTGATTTCGCTTGCCAAGACACAGCAAAGCTTGTGGTAAGCTTCTTCCGATAGTGGCGATGGGCGATAGTGCTCACTTCCATGTGTGTGGGCACCACCCTGGCCGGGATATTTCCCCGTGCCACCAATCCATTTGTCAATTGTGACAATATCCTCCCATTCATGTTCTGTTCGTACTGCAAAAACTTCCTTGTCAGGAAATTTTTTCACGCTGCCAGAGTAATAATACAGATAGTTGAAATGCATCTGAGGAATGGCAACCTCCACGGAACTTCTCTGCACCATCGCCAGTGCGTATCGTCTACAATCGTTGATTTTGTCTTGTGTCAGATTTTGAAAGCTCGGAGTTGGTCTCCACGGTGGAATCAAGCTCTGAGCAAAGTCTTCCATGGCGGCGCTAGGGAAGCATTGCCTATTGTTGTGTGAGTTGGTTGAAGACGCACGAGAAAGAGGTGAGTGAGGACGACATCGACTGAAATACGGGTGCAACTCATCCCCTAATGTGCTATCTACCTGTATAGCACATACGCCATGTCTAGTGGATTGTCAAGGTGGCCGTACTGGATAACAGTGCATCCCCGCATCAGGTCATCGGTGTTGTTGCCATAACCGCAATTATCTGGGTGGGAGAATCTATAGGCGGAAATAACTCGTTCCACAGGGTTCCTCAAAGTGAACAAGTAGGTTGTTGCTTTCTTCATGTCAACAGGGTCGTAATCGTCCACATGGAATACGCTCCGAGTTTGAAGAGACAATCGTTGACCCAACTGATACTTATTGGTGCATATTTCCTGCTGTTCTTCCAGAGGCGAAGAACCAATGAGCCTCCCTGTTGCACAAGGGAAAGCTAAGGTGTTTCGTAGCGTCATGCCCTGAACATGGTATGACAAACAATACAAGTGAAGTTAGCAAGACAAATGTCGAGGTTCTCCCATTGCACATCATTGCATAGCAAACCTACCCCCGCTTTGCCCACGTGCACCAAGACAATCGAACGGTTTTGTGCCACTTCAGCCTGCTGAGGATAAAAGGAGTATGTCGGTAGAGCCGTCGTATTCTCCAAGCTCGATTCGATGCTCTCGGAAAGTCCAATCTCGCATAACGTTTGCCACTCTCTCCACGATACGTCCGTCGACAAGCCACACTGCTGTCGCAGCCTATCCTCGGCTTCCCTTTTGGCGGCAAGGTCCAGGTTGATGGCCTTGTCAAAGATGTCCAGGTAGACTTCAATTTCACTTGACAATGTACAGCACAGTTTGTTCGTGGCCTCCACGGACAACGGCGAGGGTGCAAAATGTTGGCTTCCATGAGTAAATGGATTGTCGCGATTCCAAGCTTTGCCCTTGCCTCCAACCCATTTGTCAACCAGCTCCATGTCTGCGAATTGATGCTCTGTTCTAATGCCAAAGACTTCTTTCTCGGGATAGAGAAGGATTGTGTTGGAAAAATAGTGTCTGTAGGTGTACTGCATATGCGGAATTATGTTGTCCATTGCAATCCCTGCTAGCAAGCCCCTGGCTATCCTGTGGCATTCTCTGATTTCTCTGTTTGGAAGGGTTTGCATGTGACGACTAGCTTTGTAGGGATTCATCAAGATCTGATAACAAAAAGAGTGAGGATACGGACCATCACCATGACCAAGCTATTCCATAGAGTATCAGGGTCAACTAACCTGTGCAAAGTCCTCCATTGCGGGATCTGGGAAGCATTGCTTGAAGATTTTGAATCCTGCTCGTGTTTCCAGCAGGCCTTCTTTTAGGAGCTGACATCCTCGAATATTGTATTCTGGGGAATCTGTCTCGTTGTTTCCAATGCAGTTGCTTGGATGTGAATAACGGTAAGCGCTCACAATTCGGTCAATTGGATTCCGTAATGTGATAACAAAGGTTGTGCTTTCTTTGACGGCGGTGCCGTTGTAGTCTTGGCCATGAAAAACTGACTGGGTCTGCAGGGAGAGTCCCCCATTTCTGTTGAGGCGATCCTTGCACTTTTGTCGCTTCCTCTCCTGCCTCTTGAGCGAGCCTCCGAAACCAACAAAGTTGCAGGTATGAGCCAAATTTTCTCGTATGGTCAAGCCTCCGGCCTTTCCCACGTGGATCAGAACAATACTTCTATTCGAGGCAAAGGGAGCAATATCCAAAGTCTGAGAGAATTGTCGAGGTTCTCTTTCTTTCTGCTTTGAGAAATCGTCTATTCGTGACAATATCCCGACTGCACGTTGCTCAGATTCTGATCTGGAAGCAACATTGTACGCAAAAATTGAATTGCACATCCAGCACATTGCAACAGCTACCAGACAAATGAAGATGCAGTAGAGCGACCTTCGATTTGCCGGCCTCCGACGATCTTGCAATTCCCGAAGGTCATGATGGACACTCATTTTAGTTGTCTGATCTCTAGTAATGTTTCGTTTGTAGGCTATGGAAGGTCTATTTTGATTCCTGCATTCCTGATCTCTGCACATGCTGCCCTCCTGATTGTGATGGTGTGACATGATAGTGCTTCAAGTGTTGAAAGTCTAACTGGCGAGGACAAAATTGTCCAGACAAATTTCTGATTTACGAGAAGATCGACTCCCGCATTTACCTCCAACCTTGGTTATTAGATCTCACATGCCTACCGGTACAATAGTACCGGTACAGCCTCAACAGCCGGATGGCGCAAACCGGTACCGGTACCGGTATTGACGAAGCTCTACCAGTACCTGGTAGCCTATGGGAGCTCTAAAGAATGGTTGATGGAGGAATTCAAGTTAGCTTCATAGCCACGAAGACGCGTAATTTCAGCTATTTCATCAATGATTCTTCATTCGGACAACGGGACATCTCCGTACCGTCACTCATCCTGCCTACACGGTACTAGTAATCGTACTCCATCGATTCTATGTGGTGTCACATTTGACGTCATGTGGATTGCATTGTGCTTGGCTCTCTCCTTCTCCTGCGAAGGATATCAAATGTGGCAACCTTCGTGGAGTGATCCTCCGTAGCTTGTCCAGTGCTTCTGGCGAGTAGCCTGTCTCTACTGCCTGTTTGAGAGCAGACATATGCTCCAGAGTGACTGACATATTTGGTTCGTTTCGGTCCTGCCGTTGAAACGGAATTGCACTGTCGCTGTTCAAAGCTGATCGCTCATACTTTAGCTTTGTTGGAGCCTTGAATTCCTGCAGATTTCCCATCAAAGCATTTCGAATCACTTTTTCAATGGCCGAACCAAAGCCGGGTCGACGCCACTCCATGAATAGATCTTCGACAACGTGCCGCTGTAGGGGTCCATCTGCGGTCTGTACTTCAACAACCGGGTGCAAGAACCCGTTCACCAGACCATTGCTATCCGAGAAATGATGGTGTGAGTCAAAGACCTTGTCAGCTGACCGACTGTCACCCCATGCAAAGAAGAGGTGAACAAGACGACGATGCCCGAACTGTTCTTCATGAAAATGATAAGTGACGCCTTCATGATATTCATACAATGGATTGTCGCTGACTTCTGAACCGTCTGGTAAAACAATGACATCTCTAATGACGACTCCATCTTGCAGAATGATCAAATCATCTGCTGTTTGAATGCGTGCAATTGCCTTTTCTACAACTTGCTCGACGGTCAGCTGTTCATGATGGGGATATGGCACCCCGTGATCCGCTTCATGCACATGATGAAATAGATTGCGGACGAGGTATCGATACCCCGAGAGAAAGCCTCCTGCACCTCGCTGAAAGTCCCGCTCATGCATGAGCCATCCCAAGTAGTGCACATTTGAGTTGTCAACGTCAGCGTACCACTCATTGGTGGGTGGGAATCGAGAATCAAAATGTTTTCCTGGAACAGTAGATTGAAATCCTGTGGCAATCACAAATCGTTCACATTGCAACTGTTCCAACCAAGCTGTAGTTGTCAAGAGACTCTGAAACTCCTTATTTTCCATGTCAACTACTTCAGGGACAAAGACAACGGAATCCAAAAGCTTCCCGTAGTAGTTCTCAACGCTCTGCAGGAACTTGACTCGAACATCACCCGTGTACCTGGTAACGGAACTCAATCGATAGGCATGTTTTCCTATGACAGATATACGATCAGCAACCCCGAATGTGTTTTGAGCCACTTCAAAGGCTGAATTGCCGTTGCCCAGGATGCAAAGACGTTTGTGGTAGGCCAAGGCTTTGGTCATTTGGCTGTAGGGAATGCCGCCCATGGCCCTCAAAGCAGGCTCTGGTTTTTCTCGCAGGCCGGTTCCCACAAAGACTCTTTGCCGAGAACAGTGAGTAGTGCCTGTCAAAGTTGTCACACATGGCCTGGTGCTGGAAATGGAAGTTACAGTGACACCATACTCCACGTTGAAATGCGCCAATTCCACCACCTCGGCCATGTACTGATGCCAATCCCGGCCTTGAGGAAAGTACTCGTCAGTGATATTGCGCATGCTAATAGGAGCTTGGAGCAAAGAGTGCCAGTCAAAGCGCCATTGCTGAGTTGCATTTCGTGTCCACTTGTTGACGGAGATTAACTCGCCAAAGCGAGGGAACCGAGTCCAAAAATAGCCCGCACTGTCTTCTTTTTCGAGGATGCGATAAGATAGATTGGCCTGTTCCAGAAACAACGCCATTTGAAGACCCCCTCCACCAGCGCCTACAATCAGATAATTTGGGAGATCATCATTGGCAATGTTGCCATCGAGGGTAGTTCTGTCATGATATTCCGATGCCGCTGAAAGGGTGAAACCAAGTGCAAGAGCGAAAATGGCGAACAACGTTTGCCTTGGTGGTGTAGGGAAGAGTATCTGTGGCATGTTACTGATTACGTTGCTTGAGTTACGATCGATCGATACGGATTTTATGAGAAAGAAGTCTCCGTTTGGTTGGATTTGGCTCTGAATAGCTCCGAGCTTTCGTTTGATCTCCAGTCGCAGTTCTGGTCAGCCAGTAGAGTTGTTGCAAGTGAGGGTTCGGGGTACTGGTACCTTACGGTAAGGTAGATTCGATTCTAAAACCACGACTGACTTCACCCCCGGTTGTTGTGCTTGTGGCTCGACTGTCACTCGACTCTGTTGTTGTCCTCTGTTGGCCTTCTTGTTTCGGGTGCATAAAGCCCAGCACTATGTCAAGCGAAGACGATGAAGAATCATCCAGCAAGGGGGAAACGGATCCTCTCGAAACTGGCGGTGGATGTGACAACGGAGAGCCCCCACAGACAATGCCATTTCAGCCGTTTGGTGGCCTGTGTAGCCTCATTTCATCTCATCTGTCCTACCTTTGGTTTGCCTATCCCGTTGCTTGTCGATTCGTTTCATATGTAGTTTCCTTGGTTGTTATGACTTTTCTGTTGGACAACATGATCAATCCCACACTGAGATTTGGTGACATGCCAACCGACTGGGCTGCTCAGAGAGATATGTTGACATTCTACCGCTATCACGCAGAAGTTCAACATTGGTGCTTAGGATGTGGTAAACCCTTTTGTTCCTGCGGAGACCCACTGCTACCAGCTTCTCGTGTCGAGTCGCCCAATTGGACCAAAGCCTTTCAAGAAAACAAGCTGCAAATTTCCGAATACGTGGAAAATCATCTTAATGTGAGTGATTTGGATGTTGCCTTCATTGGAGAATCCGCCGTTGAAGCAATGGGTGGACGATGGATGGGACTCCCAAAAGACGAATTGAAGACTATTGGCAACATCTTTGAGCATCGCTTCAGCAAAGATAAGGGGGCTTCTGTGGAAGGTAGGTACCTACACTAATGAGACGCTTGTGGGGATGTTCTGATACAATCTTGTGTGTCCTCACAACCCCAATACATGCACTGGTGCCATCCATGTGCCTGATGACCCTCTTCAACGAAATCCCAAGGCATTACTTTGGGCCTGGCGGGTGATTCTACCAAGAATGTACTCTACCGATTGATTCATGGCGAGATGCCTCGTGGTTTTGAACCCAAAATTTGGTGGGTCCACGTTGGCATGAATGATCTGGCCAGGGAACAGTGTTCAGAAGAATTAGTCGTCTTGGGCGTCTTGAGGGTTGTTGAAGAAATCCTCAACCGGCACCCCAAAGCTAGAGTTGTGATCAACGCCCTTCTCCCAATGGCCGCTCTGCCCAGCGCACAGAATGAGATGGACTGCCGGGATGCTACACATAGGCACAATCCAACCATGGACAAAATGAAACACAAGCAAAAGAAGTTCAAGTTCTTCCGTTTTGTGGAGCGAGAAATGCCACTGTGGACTTCCATCTATGCCACTAACAAACAGCTGTTCAAATACAGTGAACTGCATGACCGCGTGGCATTCTTCGATGCCACCCATATCTTTGCTGAGCGTCAATCAGACAGTCGCGGAAGGTACTTCACCCTCCTCAGTGATTACATAGACACCTGTGGCCATCCTACCGAAGCTGGCTACTCCAGATGGGAAGATGCCATGGTCCATAGGATCCAGTATCTCCTAAGTGAACTGAGGGAGGGGAATCCAGAGCTATTCGTTGCCGCTCCAAAGATGCCCGAAGAGAAGACGGGCGCTAAAGAAGCCCCAGAGAAGCCAATGATGGGAGCCAACGATGGACAGGAAGCTGATCCGCCTGTACCTGAGGCTCCCAAAGATGAAGTTTCTGTTCAAGGCGAAACTCCACAATGACTTGCCATTCCTTTGGGCACCTGAACTTCGCCTGAACTTCGATGTATGCGGCATAAGCTAGATGCTTGCACATCCACTTGCCCTGTCCTGTAGACTTTACATGTACTGCTACATCATGGCCAGGCACTTGAAGGCTTGAAGCTCGTACTGTAGCTTGCCGCCCTGTTGGAGTTGCGGGAATACCTGTTTTAGTGTTTTTGTCATGTTTCAATTACCAGTGCTTTTTGGAGGGAAGACACATCGGTTCAGAGAGGACAATACCGGTAGGGGTCTTCAATGTTGCTCTTTCAGATCACTTTTTTGCCATCTTTTCTGGCCCTTGTGGGGGAGCAGGAAGAGGGGGTAGAGGTGTGGATCTGGGGAGAAACCGGAGAGGTGCGGAGAGGGTGCGAAGTGCGAAAATGCGAAACATGACCCTCGTAGTAAACATGTTAGGACGTGCTTCCGTTGGAATCGTCACAAGGTATCGAATGACTTTTTTCATGTGTTTCTGTTAATGCTTTGCCTCTTTGCATGTTCTTCGTGACTAGTCGTGGCTCAAGCCTTTAAATAATTGCCGCTTCTTGCAGGCTTCGGATTTCTTTGGAAACCCCAAAGATGACCCAAAGAGTGAAGAAAAGAAAAATTATGAGCGAAATAACACCTAAAAAGGTGCTCTTTCAAAGAAGTTTTTTTCTTTCTTTTTGACTTCTCGGCCCCTTCTTTTCAGAACCTTCCACGCTCCCCCACAAGGGCCAGAAAAGAGGGCAAAAAAGTGATCTGAAAGAGCAACATTGAAGACCCCTAATAGCTGCCCGACGCGCATTTCCGAAAACGTTGCCTTCCGAAGCCAACCGCGAAAACCAAAACGTTTCGTGCTCCCCTTCCAAAGCCAACCACTAAAGCAATAAACCATGTTATCAAAGAGTCCAACCTTAACACCTTTGCTTCATTTAGTGGCATTTACAATGCTAAACAATTCCTAATTGCTTGTTGGCCTCCGAACGTTTCATGAAAACTCCAAAGGGCTCTCCGAATCTCGGATCTCCGTTCCAAAGAAGGGATCCATCCTTTCCAGAATTTTCGTTAAGTCTTTTTTGAAGCTTGCCCGGCTCTTATCGGCCAGTTCCTCACTCTTGAACCGATGTGAAGAATGACACAATCTGGAAGAATGACTCAATGTGGAAGAATGACTCAATGTGGAAGAATGACGCAATCTGGAAGGTTATACGTAAAATCACGTAGAAAAAAGTACCAGGTTACATAATCTGGAAGAATGACACAATGTGGAAGAATGACACAATCTGGAAGCATGACTCAAAGTGGAAGATAACTCACTGCAGCAGTTTGCTCTCAAAAGGAGATGCTCTAAAAGCCCATTCCCCGCAACTCCGTGCTGAGTGCCTCGTGCATGTTGGGAGTTGGGAGCGACCTGCGAGATGAGTGCCGACTCGACTCGACTCGTCACTTGGTTGCCTGCTTCCGACCTCGTTTCCGTCTCGGCGTGAAAATCCACCTCAGCCTTTTTGGAGTTTGGTTGAACGATTGTCGTTCCCGTTGGATCCAAATGCGTGAAGATTCCATGAGAATTCGAAAGAAGTCCATCGACCACGGATGCAAGTTTCGCCGCCACCACGCATTTTGCTTGAATGGAACACCGTGACTTGTTCCTTGTTGATGGGCCAAGAGCAATGATGCGTGGTTAGCCAAGAATTGACTCGATCGGCACACAAAACAAGCAGAACGCAAGAACAAACCAATTTCACCACCAACCCCAAACCTATTTTAAAACTTGACGATCAAGATGGTCGCCTCATCATCCATTGAGAACAGCGCTAGTAGATGGCCTTTGGTCGTCGCAGTTGCAGTATCGCTTGCGACTGTCGAAGGATACACTATTGCTGTGCCATTATCCAAGCCATTATCTACAGGTTTCTCTGTACTCAGTGTATCTGATACGGGTGTAAAAATCTCGCCCCCCAAAGATGATGTATTGGATCCCTTTGATGAGCTCCCCAGCAACATGTCATTAATAAAACCAAGCAGACCGTGTGGCGTGACATCCACTCAACAACCCTGCAGAGCCACTTATGACCTTGGGTTGGGCAAGAATGCTCCTGTTACTCACTCATCTGGCAGCAACTTATACACAGCCGAAAGCGACTCTAGAGTCCTTGAAGCCACCAAATACTGGAGCGAGTATGAATCAGTGAGGGAGTTTCCTTCTCCACAAAGTCAACAGGTAGTTGCGTACAGAAGTGCAGTGCCAGAAACCAACAAGAAAATGAGAAAGACTGTTCTACTTCATCCCAAACGAACAATGCAAGATTCGTTGACCATTGTTCCTAATGCTGCCAGGCAAAAGCTACGCACCTCAACCGGCCAACCAGTGCCGATGATGGTCCAATCCGACGCATCTCAATTGGATGTGAATTCTGTTTGGGTGGAAATGCTCATCCATTCAGAACAACAAAAGCAAGAAAATGAATTGTACATGCATGTGGGCTGAGGTGATGGTGAAAAGTGGAGCTATTCAACGGGACTATCAAAGCCGTTGTTGCACATCCTCGCTTCGGTGAAACGCTAGGAACCAATAATAAATGTAATCTATCAATCATTCAATAGAGTTCATATACTTGTACGCCGAGGCCCAGGGAGGTGTGGCATGGCGCATCATCACCCTTATGGTTGGGACAGAATGCAGCGAAGGGAGAAGTTATTGCCTTACCGGTGATAGTACCGTACCTCATAGATCCGATCTTGGGGAGAGCACATCGAATCACTGAATCCTTTCAATTCGCTCGCTGGCTCGTAGCCAACTTGGATAAACTTGTAAAAGCCCTTCCAAAGCGGAAACCAGTGCGCTTTAAAAAAAAAAAATTTAATAACGGATTCAGACAAGAAGTGATTGAGGACGACCCATGAGCCAAGGCCCAGGTGTTTCTCACATTCAAGTCTGCTCACCGGCCCTCCTAAGAGGGTGTGACACCTTTAGCTATCTAATGGTTTGTACACTGAGGTCTCAGGTGTTGTTGCCGTGCCACAGGTCATTTGCTCATCCTGAAGAGAGTGGGAGTTGTAATGGAGGCTCGAGAGGGTAGGAGGGAAGGGAAAGGATGATATGAGGTATGGAAGGGAGTCAAATATCCCACCGTCACTACCTGTTTCCAGGGCTGTAGTGTAGTGACTTGGTGTCCCAGAGTTTCCACCATTCTTTGTAGATAATGTGATGAGTCCAGTGAAAGTCAGTGCACAGTCATCTGTCTTCTGGCTGGCTTGTAGGCTGCCCGTTTGAGCGCCGCCTCTCCTATTCAAAAAAGCAGCTGGTTCAGCCTGCTCCTTGGCAGAAAGTAGGATCGAACCCACATTACACAAAACCAGAGCCCGGACGGGTTCCATCTCAAAGTCTTTGTCATCCTTGCTGATGTCAACCAAGTGTTGGCCGATTGAAGCTGGACACATAGTGCTCTATGATGATGGTGGATGGGTGAAGCTTGTGCTGGGATAGTCATCGGTACCAGCGCCAGCTCGCCTGCACAACGGAAGCAAGTAAGTCTGCATCCCCGAGCTTGTGCTTACAGATGGTATTGGGTACCACCCTGTGTCTCCAAGATGAAGGCTGGTTTGTTCTTTGCCTCAATGACAATCTGCTGTGCCGTCTCAAAGAGCCCTCGGATGAGAGGAATCAAGGAAATCATGGTAGTAATGGAAACAACAATAGCAGCACAGGAATCTGCTACGGCAGGTGAGACGGTATCAACTGAATATGCAATGGCTGCAGCAACCAAGACAGCTATGCTTCGCAGTGTGTCAATGCAAATATGCTGCGCAGGCGAGCAGTGAACCGAGGAAATCGTTGAGTTCTTGTTGAAGGTGGATTGTTCTTGTTGATTCAATAGCTCTTGTTGTTCGTCAGGACACGGATATTGCTCGGGGCAATGATTGGGATGTGATGATTGTTCGTGGGCGTCATAAGGACAGTGTCTTGCGAAGCAGATGACATTGACCAAATCCAACAGCAAGTTCATCACCGAGAAGCAGAGCATAAGGCCAGCGTTGACAATAGGCTGTGCGTCAGCTTGGAGGGTTTCCCAGGCCATTATCACAGCCAATACAGTCACCAGACTCATTGTACTGACACTGATCAGAGGAGGGATCAACTCGAGGTATAGTCGCTTCATTTCAATGCGATGTTCTCGTACAGCTAGTGGCAACTGCAGCTCTTCGGCTGTGGGAGATCGATTCTTGATGCGCTCCGCCCACATGCTGAACAGATAGGTCAGGGCATCCACGCCCATGGCCGCACTATCTGTCAACATGGATTGGCTGTTAGCAATCAGGGCAAATGCGGCTTGAACACATGTGAAGCCTACAAAGGAAGCAAACGCCACATTCAAAACATACTCGTTGGAGGGAGGAGTATCAGAGTCACTGTCAGATGTTTCCGTTGCTGTGGTCCCTTGATCTTTGCCCTTTCTTGCAAGCTCCTCATCGTCATAGGGATCATCGTGGGTGCTGCCGTACTGTGGAAGGGACATTGCCGACTATTGGTGTTGTGGTAAGAGAAGGTTTGGTCAATGATACAATGACGAAAGAGAGACGAGAAAGACACAAAGAAATGTTTCCGAGGTGAGTGCCGCGTGGTGAGCAGGCGGCCGTGGTTCAACGCTGACGTATGCGTTGGGGCCGATTTTTCTTTTTACGCAAGCACCAAGAATGCAAGAATGCTATTGGACAGTTCTTTGTGTCCTTCAACCTTCAACCTTGCATGTTACGATGTACAGTCGTACAGTCACACGGTACATGTGGCCGCGTAGCCGTCCTGCATGTCTTTGCCACCTCCCTCGTCATGTTGTGCTCATGCGCAGCGTGCATAGCACGAGCTTTTTATCATTTGCTGTAAGTCTGGCAGAGTGTCTGGGAACAAGATGACGATTTCAGGGAAAGCCATAACCGGTTCCTCAGCAATCTTCCAATAGAATTAGCTAAAATCGCATGACATGGGTCCCCTTCAACTCATGGGCGTATGGAACACGCGGCAAGCCATGTTTTCCGTGCGGCGAGTTCAGGATGAGGACAGGCCGTTGATGCGAGCAAGTACATGTAAGTCATTATGGGTGTGCGATGTGCGGTGTTCGGGTGGGCGCAAGTTACTCCTGTACATGTTCGGCTGCTGCGGGATCTCCATCTCGATGTATTTTTGAAAAGAAGATCTTTGGAATAAAGGCCCAGAAGAAGAGGCCAAGAAATGAAATTAGTAATTGAAAGTACACAGTTGGCTGCTGGCTAGCTACTGGTACCAGGTAGTACCGTACCTCGAGAACGATGCCCCAGCCAGGATGTATCGAAATGATGAAGATGAGAAAATGAAATCGAACTTGTGGCCTGCAGCCACAGAGATGCAAAGATGCCTATCGAAATAACAGTACGATGTGCTGTGCGTGGCTAGGTCGAGAGATGGGTTCTATGAAGTTGGTTCTATTTAAAATGTTCTTCCTCCTTTATCATCTATTCTAACTTGCTCTTGGCAGCTTTGGCGGCATAACTTCGAGGATATCTTTCAGTGAAGCTGCACCCGAAAAGGCCTACACTCGGCTTGGAACTCCCTGTTTCTGAGCGGCAGGGCCTCGTCCATTGATCACCGATGCAATGATTCCATTGTTGTCTAAATGCACTGTGAACGGATTGACAACCTCTATTTCGGGGCTGTCTGGATGCTGGATAGCTGTCTCAACCTGGACCGTTGCATTTCGAAAGTTGGAGTAAATCCCGGGAGAGTTGAGGGAGTGTGCCTTGACCGAATTCCCAATGAAATATCCTCTGTATCCAGCCTTCCCAAAGTCAGTGTCAACATCATAGGGGAACTCGCACTGATAAAAGTACACGGCGCCATTTTCGCCCTTCCAAATGGTTTGGTGTTTGCTTGTATGCTCCACTGCCAAGCCATAGATTGTCACATTGTCGCCAGTCACCACAATGCCCGTGTCAACGTTGTACTCGTCCTTCTCCGTCTGATAGAACACCGGCGATACGTTCGGGCAATTGGGACTCTCGCCAGGATTCAGCTCGGCGTGATCGGCTCTCCAAAGCCACAGGTTATCTCCAATCACATGGCTGGAGTGAATTCGCACCATGCTGTCAATGTTGATCCAATGACGCTTGTCCGCATCGCCACCACCACCCACTCGACAAAAGATGTCAAAGAGGGCCCCGGGGTTCTTTGGGTCGTCTGCTTGGGTTTGGCCCTCGCAACCATACTCCAAGAGGGACCAATGCGACTCGGTGCTCTTCCTCTTGGCTGGATCCACGGCAGGGGCTTCCAACATGACACCAGCAATTCGAACTCCTGCAGTGCCGGGGGCGACTCGGATACAGGGAGATCCAACAGGAGACACCAGAGTTGCCAAACCCAGTCCCAACACTACCTGGTTGTCCTTGTGGACATCAAGGCTTTGATCCAGATAGTAAATACCTGGAGTCAGGACCACGTCCTTGCCCTCGTCGAGTGCCTTTTGAATGGCCCTGGTGGATTCCGACGCCGTGGCCACCTTGACGTGACGGAAATCGCGGCTCTCTTCGTTGTCGCCAGTCACTTGGGGTAGATTGTCGGTGGTACCATCGTTGACGAGTGGGATTCGAAGCTGAAACTTGGTCTTGTCGTCATCGTACACGGCAATGTAGGGCTTTTCCACTCGAACACGAGTTTTCGTTATAGTCGTGTTGGTTGCCGAATTGGGAGGGGCATTGTCGCCACAGCCCACATAGACCATACTCCAGGCACCTCCCGAAGCCCCCTTTCCAAAGTGGACATTGCGACTCAAGTATTGTTGCTGGCCACCAAAGTGTGTGTGTCCATCGACCACGGCATTGGCAATGTGGCCTCCACTGGCGTAGGCGTCCTTGTCATGGAGGTACAAATCCTTTTGGCAATGGACCCGACGTAATGGAGATGCCTGACTGACGGCCCAGACCATGTCATTGGCGCACGAAAAGTTTTCTCCACTTCTCCAAAAGGTATCGAGGCAGGTTCCACTATTCTTGTGAATGTGTCGATTCAAAGAAGGGACATGCGGTCCCTTGCCATCGCCTTTGAATTGAACATGATTGGGTGTCACACCCAAGCCCGCCACTTGGACGTAGTATCCCACTTCCAAGTCGACATTGCGGTAAATACCAGGAGTAAACAAGACGGCATATCGTCGATCGGAAAAGTGATAATCACAAGTAAATGTGTTGTGTTCCGCATTCCAGGAATCTTGAGTGGGTTCCAATTTCTGTTTCATGGTATCGGCATCCTCCGTGTCATGGACGATGATTACCGAATCCGGCCAAACAGGAGGGTTGGGCTCGTCCATCATGGTCATTGTTTTGTTTTGTTTTTGGGAATATTTCTTTGTACGGTCGATAGTGAACTGATTTATTTGTTGTAGGATCTCAAAAGCAGATGGAAAAGTGGATATCGTTTTGTGCTCTTCCAAAAACCCTCGTCGTTCGTGGATCTTTTGGCTGTGATTTCTTCTCCTTTCGCCACTCAAGCAACTGCAGATCCAACTCAAACAGACACCACAAACTGATGACTCGGACGAGCTCTTGCGGCCCAGTACCGGTACCAGCACCATCTATTACCGGAAAGCTCTTGCCTGTTACTCTCGGCTTCCGGATGGGTTTTGCTTGGGCCAGCAAGAGGCACGAAAGAAGAGGTCGAAATGCGGAATGGTCTCACGACTGATTGTGGATCGCACATTTGATCCTACCACCAACGCTCAGCAAAAGCAACGGCCAAACGACCGACCACAGCTCCTTTCATGTTGGGTTGGGCAAGAAAGCCATACCGTATAGATCCAGTACTATGGAAGCTTTCCTGTAAAGGCCATGATTGTGTCGGCTAAAAAGCCCAAGAGACGGTGCTGCTCCCGTTGTCTCCCCTTGGCTTGTTTGCTACTGATACTGTTGCTGGTCTCTTTCTGGACTCTGCCAATACTGTTTCCACTTGACGAAGACCTTGTTGTACCATCCAATAATGGAGTTGTCGAGACGAACAGTATCCTCCAAATTTCAGCCCCGCCACCAGCTGAAAAAGTCACTGCCGGTGAAGAACTGAAGAGTCTGATTGATGCCAGAAGTGCCGAAATCGAACAAACCAAGCGATTACCAGGCAACTATCCTCCCTTATCCTCTCTGGTTGTGGCTACACATCGACAGCAGCAAGAAGGAGAAGACAAATCCAAAGTGTCATTGAAAGTGATTGGAGATGTGCAGTTTCTCTTGGACTATGCCATTGTCGGATTTTCCAAATGCGGCACGACTACACTGCTGAAATGGATCAGAAGAGACAACAATGTACGGACCTTTAAACGAGAGATTCATGAAATTGTCAATGACAATCCTGGAAGACTCGTAGAACGACTGTATCTGAACCTACTCGACAATCCCTTCAATACTACAAGCACTGCTTCCAAGCCATTTCTACAGGGATTCAAAAATCCAGAAATACTACAGGTCCCAATGGCGCTCCGACATGTCGACACGTATTGGCCCGAAACCAAATTGATCATTTCCGTGCGCAATCCACTCAAATGGTTTCGCAGTTTCTACAACTTTCGCTTGACCATTGGGCATTTGAAACAGGTGGGGACCGACCCCACTGCACTGATTGGACATTGTGGCAGAGGCAACAACCAGATTCTCTGCACCCACATGGGCGCCTTTCATGTCAAACTCTTTCGCTTGGGCAAGACAGACATGTCATCCAAAGAAGAGCTGGACTTGATCCAACCCTATTTGGCTCCTCCTGGTGATGACGGCAGCAGGGACCAAGATATCTGGGATCATATCCATCAAAAGGTTTCTACCGCGACTTCAATCCCAAAAATGAAAAACAAAGTCTTCTTTCTAGACCTTCGACAATTATCCGATTCCAACCGCACCCGTTCCAAAATCTTTCGTCGCGACTTGGAAAAGTTTTTGGGTTTGCGCCACGAACTAACTCCAGTCTTTCGCGCTCGACCTTTCAAACAATTGGAATTGACACTGGATGAAGAATCCAAACGACACAAAATACAGAGTATCTGCGATCCCCAGTATCTACCCTTGCAACAGGAACTCTTTCCCATGGCACAAAAGGCATCGCTTTGGATTCGCAACTTCTTTTTGAAGAGCCCGGATGTCGTCGTTTCCTCGCCGGATCATCTCGAGGAATTATTAGAGACATGGATGCACAATCCATGTGACGACAACCAACAAGAAAAAGAAGATGCTTCCGAGATTGCCGAGTAGCTATGTGCTCAGTTTTGCTGGTTCTCCGTTTCTTGAGATACTAGTACAGGAGAGCGTGGAAAAACACCCTCCCTTCAAAAAGGCGACAACGGTAGCCTAGGCTCTGACCAAGGAGAGCAAAGTTGACGTTATGGCTTGGATCCTGGCTTTATTGAAAGGCACAACCACTGATGGCGCAAATCGGAGCCGCACGAGGTCAACCAACGTTACCGACGGGTCTTCAGGGTGCTGTATGTATCCTGCGACCTCTTCGCACCAAACCGCCAAGCCGGTTTTTTCTTTCCTGCTGTGCTGGCTTTTTAAGGATGAATCCACGTTTGACGCACGACTGAACGTATTCGACACATCGACGCTCTACATGTACCGGTACCACAAACAGGAAAAGAAAGTATTTATAGAAACAATCAATGATGTGGAGGAACCGCAATCAATCACCGCGCCAGAGAGTGCAGCACACTGCAACAAGAAGCAGGGCATTGCGTCGCTCCAAGAGGGGAGCGGCGGGAGCGGAAGAGACAACAACGTTGCAGAGCTTACCAGCGCTGGCGACGTCTTATCATGGTTACGAAAGTTACGAGTGGAGTCCCACGCTTCGGACCATTTTCGAAGGAGTGCTTGACGAAGGAAGCTCTTTGAGTGCGCTGCGGGGAAAAGAGGATACACTTGTCGAATCCATTTTTTCCTGTGCTGCTTCGAGGTGGGGCAATGGTGTTACCCTTACATTACCGGCCCACTCAATCGGAAACCCGAGCATCCAGTTTGGAGACCAAGGAATCCGCTACTTAAAATTTGATACTGGCGAGTATTGCAAATTCACGAACCGACCTTATGCGCGTGCTGTTGAGCTCGAAACGTTAAAAACAGACGAAAAGAGCGGCAAGCCCCTGCGGGGGATTGTTGCCTATGTGCCAATAACCACCCTCAAGAGCTTTCCCGAACCCGAAGATCGCGGCGTGAACATGATGCCGTTTATTTTCAATGACAAATCTTCATTGCCAGACGACCTTCAATGCTATCACCACTTGATTCAGCAATGTCCGTATGCGGATGAAGAGATTGGTAAGGTCGGGTACCTCACTGTTCACGAGAGGTGGGTGGATGCGTCCACGGCTCAAAGGCGGGAAGGCCTGCATATCGAAACTCCCGGTGATTTTACGGACGAAGAATCGTCTACGTTCACCCCAGGCGTAGAGCACGCCTGGGGCATCGGGATGTTTTACGCGGCTGACAAGCTGGAAGGAGGCATCTTCATGGCTTCCTCGGTCGCAGGCACCAGTGAGGTATGGGACGCCCTTGTGGACAAGAACGTCAAGGGCATCGTGGACCGCCATGGCGGATGCGAGCATCTCCGCCCTCTTCTGGGCCCCGGCAAAAAGCTTGAAGCCAACGAGTTGATTTGGATGACGGATTGCACGCCGCATGAGGCATTGCCACAGACCGAGTCGGGTTACAGGCAATTTTTCCGCGTTGTCACATCCAACATTACACACTGGTTTGCCGATCACTCCACTCCAAACCCTCTTGTTCCTTTGCCTGAACATGTTGTCGTGGTTCATGGAAACAAGTTCGAAGTTTGAGGGACACAGGAAGCACCCACAAAATAACTCTGGAACCATTTTGCAGCCTCTTGTGGGCTACACAGTCTTGTGCTCCTTTGTAGCCAGTAGCCAAACGCAGCTAATCCGTAACGCAGAGACAACCTCAACTGCCTCCATCGCTAGCTAGCTATTTGTTAAAGTATCTTGCACTGGAGTAAACCCGCCACAACCAACAGCTACTCTGTTCAAGACACAGAAAACTGATTGTAGCAACCGGTACGTCGACTATGGATATCCCTCGGCCCACTTCGTGTGTTGATTATCCTGTTGTCCCAGGCTTCACAAAGCTTGCATTGCATGAAAATGCGGTTGTTGCAAAGTATAACATATCTGAAACGAATCTTTTCGCTAGAGTGTTGATTGTACAATTAGCACGATTCCAGAAACCGAGTTACTAGTTTACTCTTCATCATCGCCTTCATCGACATCAGAAATGCGGAAGTATCTCATTTCGTAGGAGTTCTTGCTGGCGGCCACGACGCGCAAGAAATCTCTCAACTGTTGCTTCTTCAAGTATCTCTTGGAAAGGTACTTGAGTTGACGCTTGGAAAAGTTGAGCTCGGGTGGACTGGCCACAGTCAACTTGGAACGATCCTTGACAATAGTCACCCCGTTCTGCGCCAAAACACCAGTTTGTCCCTTGATCTTGATGCGGTCGTTCAAGTACTTTTCGAACTGACCCATATCGAGGACCTTATCGTCCACGGGTTGTGTGCAGTCGATCACGAACTTGGTTTGCTTCTTTGCTTTCACCTAATCCAGCAGAGAAAAAAGGAATCATCAGTGTTAGACATCATTTGCTGTTGCTCACATATCCTGGCCCCCCGCACATCAGATGATGCCGGGGTAGGCGGATCGCAAAGGATCACTTACCATGGTGGACTTATTGTTTTAGCAACAGAGAGAGGGAGTTGATTGTGTTTGCTGTCAAGGCGGGGCGAGGTGTTGGGTGGGTGATGTTGTTAGTAAAACGGTATGTGGTAAGTTAGTCACTAGTTATCCGTGAACGCCACCTCTCTGAAAGGGACCCGTTTTTGGACCACACGCACCACGCGGCCACCGCTACCAGGTACTAGCTAGCTAGCTAGCTAGTGTCTACCAGACCAACGGTCGTTAATCCATGCTATTGTGGTTAATTAACGCCAAACTTTGTCACCGCGTTGTATCTAGCTATACAGGAAGTAATAGCTAGTTAATGTGCCTGCGTTATTCAACTCTATTAGAGTTTATGTTGGTCGTACGCAGGACGCCTGGGATTGGCTTTACACATGCGAAAGAAAGCAGGCAAACTCGCAGTATGTTCCGATTTCGATGCCATTTTCGATCGATCCACTTTTCTTTTCCACCGAAAAGAAAGATAATACCATGGCCAATCGCCCGCTCTTTCCTCCCTACTACCCACTACAAACAAGGACGAGAAGATGTCTGCGAACGAACAGGACACCAGGAAGGTGGTGGGTGGCTTTTGCTGGGCCAAGGCACCGCAAGTTACTCATGATGCAAAGAGATTCTTTGGTGCGGCGACCAAAGATACATGGCTCAAGGGATTGGTTCAGGAGGTGGAGATGCGCAAGAAGACACCTGATGCCAAGAGAGGCACCAACTACATCAAGGCATTGTACAAGATTGGAGACAACTATGCCAAGGAGCAGTGGATTTGCTTGCAAAACTTGAAAGCATCCAACCCAAATCCAAGCATCAACGTGGAAGAAATGGGCACCATCGAACCACCCAATCCTCCACCACCACCGCTGACCAACACCAACACCAACGAGGAACAAACACAGACACCTACTGTGACGACGCCTCCTGGAACAACCACTCCTCCAGCTACTGGCAACAGCCAACCAGAATCTGAATCTGCCAGCGTGGAACAAGATTCTTCCCCTGAAAACCCGGAACAACAGCCCTCTCCTTCTTCCACAGAAGGACCGCAACCAGTGTCAAGCAACCATGGATATGATTGGTACGATGGCAAGGATCCTACTGATGTCCCAGTTAATGGCCCGACTCCCTTCCGTTCCTGGCAGATGTATTGTCAATACAATCACAGTACGTACACACCTAACTGCAACGAAAACGCCAACCGTACGAATGATTTCATCCCACCCGTCAACCTGTTCTTAGCTTGCTTTCCCAAGACACAGATCGACTTCATGATCAAAGAAACGAACAAGGTTCTCAAGGCGGAGAAGAAGAAAGAGTTAACGATGGGAGAACTTTTGAAGTTCTTCGGTGTTACATTGTTGATCACCCGTTTCGAGTTTGGTGACCGGAAGACACTTTGGGAAAAGGATTCTTTCCGCAAGTACATTCCTGCTCCCAACTTTGGCAAGACAGGCATGAGTCGCAACCGCTATGAAGATCTCAACCGGTTCATGGTCTGGAGTCATCAGCCGGCGGCGAAACCAGATGGCATGTCTTCTCAGAAGTACCGTTGGATGAAAGTGCAAGGTTTCGTTGATCGATTCAATGAACACCGCAGGAACTACTGGCAGCCATCTGGCTATGTCTGTGTTGACGAATCAATGTCAAGGTGGTATGGTCTTGGTGGAAGCTGGATCAATTGCGGCTTGCCTCATTACATTGCACTTGACAGGAAGCCAGAGTTTGGATGCGAGATCCAGAATGCTGCAGATGGAGTCACCGGCATCATGATGCAACTCAAGTTAGTCAAGGCAGCAGACACAGATCAAGAGACAAGGGAGGAAGATGCGGCGAAAGAAGATGAAAAAGGGTATGTACACGATGCTTTCTTTACTCATGACTTTGTTATTATCTATCTAACTGCACGTCCTTCTATTAATCCCGCAGGTTCACCCATGGATGCAACATCCTCTACGATTTGGTTAAGCCCTGGGCGAACACTAACGCCATCGTCGTTGCCGACAGCTACTTCGCGTCAGTTGGTACCGCCGTTCGACTCAAGTCTATTGGCCTCCGGTTCATTGGAGTGGTCAAGACGGCAACTAAGGGATTTCCCATGGCTTATCTGTCACAAAAGCCCTTGCTTGGAGGTCGTGGCGATATTCATGCTCTTACCTCTCGCCATGCAGAGTCGGACACTTCACTCCTGGCTTATGTGTGGGTGGATCGAGACCGTCGCTACTTCATTGCTTCTTCCAAGAGTATTGCCCCAGGACCTGACTGTGTCCGTTGGCGATGGCGACAAGTTGATCCAGACATCAACGTACCAGCTGAGCGAGTTGAGATCACGGTGAAGCAACCAGAGGCCTGTCACGCCTACTACTCTGCTTGTGGAACCATCGACCAGCACAACAGAGTCAGGCAGCAAGCTCTTCAAGTTGAAAAGAAAGTTCAGACCAAGAAGTGGGATCGCCGTGTCAATCTCTCCATCTTCAGCATGTGCGTCGTTGATGCTTTCGAATTGTCCAAGGGCTGTCATGGCAACAGCTACAAGCAGACACCTCGAGACTTCATTGAGGTTCTTGCCGAACAGCTGATCAACAACAAGTGGGAAGAGAGGTCCCTTCGCAAGCGCAAAGAAAGAGAGGAAGACAATGACGAAAGAGTGACTGGCAAGAACACCCTCAAGTCCACTTATCACTTGACTGCTCCCACTCCTTGCAAGAGGAAGAAGGATAATGGCGCTGACACTTTACAGGGGCGCTGCATGTTATGCAAGAAGTCGACAACTCAGGTCTGTCGCTCTTGCCAGGAGAAGACTGATCCTCTTGGAAAGCACCAGTTCTGGATTTGCGCGAAGGCAGGAAAGGTCTGCATGGGTCGCCACATTCTCCAGTGCCACCCTGATAAGAACGCCAGGTTGTGCAAGCCAACCTTCGATTGGCGTTGAAGTGTCTGTTGGATAGAGGAAGCCATCCTCTTGTTTAGGTTGTTCTATGGTAAGTACTCGCCGATGTCAACATCTATTATAAGGTATCCGTTGTCAACTCATCGGTTTGAAGTTTTGAATTGTGCGTAGGAATCCAGTGTTGGTGGTAGCTTAGTAGCCGTTGCCATTAATTAACAACATGATTTGAACCTGTGATCCTCTTTGTTCATTCGAATTCTACGGGTGGTGGTATGGGTTCGCGTTATGGTGTGAATTAACTCCAACCTGATGTTAAATAACGATTTTAGCCGGTCTGGTAGACACTAGTACTGGTATCGTTATGCTTCAAAATACATGTACTAGCTAGCTAGCTAGTACTGTAGTAGATTGGTACCGGTAGACCATACCGTTAGCCAGCAAGGCTGTGCAAAACGGCCAAGGGCACTCTAGACTCTAGAGGTACACTGTACTAGTAGCTTCAAAAGAAGGCGGGTGGGTAATGGAGATAATATGGTTATCCTGGACCTCCAAAGCTACCGGTACACTACTGGACAGTTCCGTGAATTTATATTATTCGATTTTACAATCGTATGATTTGATCCTGGTCAGCACAGCCCTCATTCCAATCTTTCAAGTGAACAAAGGCAAAAGTTGCCTTCTAACATCATGGAATTTCCAATGTAATTACCTTTCTTTCTCACTCCACAGTACATCACTCAGCCCAATTTTTCAATTCGAACAAGGCGAAAATTGCCTTGAGGATAGTTTGATACAGCTGGCACAAAGCCACCATTGCTACCTTGCAACTCTTCTCTGAGATTTTCAAAGACAAGAAACTTTTCATCATCATCAATCTGTGCATGGAGTGTCCCATTACTTTCCTCATTTGGTGACAAGTTGATTGTAAAGGTGATTTTGGAGCCTTTCGTGTACCTTGGGTGGCCCTCGGAGTGTTTTGCTGCATTGTGACATGCCCTCCCATCACGACACAAACCCCATCCGCCCTTTTGTTCTCCAAGCCATTTGGACAGGTCAATGTTTTGAAAAGCAATTCCAACCCAATCACCTTTGCTTTCTTCAACAAGCTCAAGAGTCCATTCGTGTTTACCACAGACGATTGGGGGGTACTGAAGCATATCAGATGCATTGCAAAATGCAGTTGCATTGGCTGGTGAGCTGGAAACGTTTGTCAATGAGTTTTTCCAGACAACAAGGTTGCGGGCTTGCTTGAAGACGACATTATTGTGCTGTCTCTTTATGCGTACAGCTTGTTTGTGAAAGGCTGCCAAGAGGAGTTCTTGTGGTACAAAACCAGATGACTGGACTGAGGTGAATAAGAGCTCAGGGTCAATCCAATCCATACGGATGTGCTTCTTTACCAACTGGGATGCAATGTTCTTGGGTGACTCACTGCCACTGGTGGTAGAATCATCAGAGGCATTCTTCTTCCCTTCAACCCAAAGTTGCAAAAGCTCAAAGAGACAGAATTCATCAACTTCAGTGGTATCACATTTGAGAATATCTTTCAGTGACTCAACACTCAAAACTGAAACTGCAGAATTGTCCAAGACATTGATATTTGCGACAAGCCGAGATATAACCACGACCTTCAGCTGTGCTGGGATAGCTGGCCCTTCTTTCTGGCAAGCCTCCAAAATGGCAAAAGCTGATGTTGGGTGCTTGCACAATGTTTGGTTGACCAGTGCAAACACTTTCTGACACAAACCAGGCAGCTCAAAGAACATGGCTGCCGCCATTTGTGAAGCAAGCACTTCAGCTTGAGCTTCATCAATTGGGGTGTCTTTTGCACTGTTTTCAAGTAGTCCAGTGGAATCTGTTACAATGTACTCAACAAGTGACTTGAGGACACAACCCCTGTAGTCCAAAGGGATTTCATCTTTCTGTGCTTCTGCAAATTTACCAAGCAACATGCTATGGAAGACTTTGCTGCGTGATGCCAGCAAAAATCGGTTGGCATGGACTGTATCACCATCATTGCCAATTAAAGTAAGATCACAAAGTGCATCATCTGTCAAAAAGCTGGCAATGCCAGCATCACGAGTGATCTCCTCGCAATGGGGAAGCTCAAGCTTGTCTGATGGAACCTCGGACATGTTGTTGGTGGCTGGCTACTGATTCTCCTTTACGGTCTGGAATCGCTCACAAATGTACGACAGTGCCTTTCTCATTTGCGTTTTGTGTAGGTTTTGGGAAAGGGCTGATTCGATTTGATTGCTAAGATCTAGCTTCAGCGTGGAAACTATCGGACTATCGTGTTGTCTCGCTAGCTAGCAACTGGTACACTGGTAGTGTTCCTCTGTGCTGGAAGCTACCAGTACAGTGTACTGTCGTTGCCTAGTGGCTAGTAGTTGGGCCGCTCCCCGTTCATAGCTGATGCTCCGCCCTGCTTCCACGATGTCACCGTCCTCCTCAAGCTTCGAACAAGGTCCACGCTGACACCTTGGGGCACTGGTCCACGCTGAGTTAGATGAAGGTTACTGTGGTGGCTAGCTAGCACTAGCTGGAACCTCCACGCTGGATTTGAAGGTTAGCTACCGGTAACAAGAGCTGAGAGTTTCAGACTGAAGGTGACACACCATAGCTAGAGTAGGGTGCGTGCTACCGGTACTATAATAGTCTCGAAAGGGCTGAAGGATGCGGTGGAGGTGCGTGCTAGTACTGGTACAACCGCTACGAGGTGCACAGCTAAGGTGCGTGCTACTAAAATCATTAGAAGGGTGGAAGCATGGTGCGGTTGAGGTGCGGTAGGTCTGGCTAACAAGTTGCCGTAACCAGCTGTGGTTGTCGACAGCCAACCCATCAGGCTGCTTGCAATTTGCAATCCCATTCCTCATCTGGATAACGGTGTGCAAAACCCTCAAATCCCAACAGCTTCCACATCCTCAATGCATAGAGCCACCCAAAGCAACGGTCATTAGGTTTCTTTGGCGACCATCACATGAAATCTTTCCAGGAATGGCGCGAAATCAAGAATTTCAGAACGTCTGTTGTCCTTCAAGGACCGATGAACGGATCTTTGGAGCATTCACAAGGCAAAAGTGTGGTCGCGAGCCCCACCACTGGTTCCCTTTTAGAAATTGGAATCGACAAGTAGGTGTTGGGGTAACGTATGAAGACATCACATATTTGTTTCCCCCAACGCCCAACTCCTCAGTCGTAAGAAAACGTATTTTTCGCGGTAAACATTTAGGTCTTTCATTCGCCAAGACTGATGATAGACTGCATCAAGATTGTGTGAAAGGAAGGCAACATCTACACGAACGATATCCAAGCCGAGGTGCTCCATGGTCGCTATAGAGTTGCACATGAAGACCTAATCGCTGTTGTTTGCAAATAAGCTGCTACTGTTGCGATCATCGACGGCTCCATTCCATCCCAAAGCCACAACGCCTTGCCGCAGAATTCTTCATTTCATTCACCTTGCCACTCCCTTACCAGTTTAGCTCATTGACAAGGTCCTGCAAACATCCGTGCAAACCCTCCTGGCGGGCCGCTCCTCTATCATCCTCTTCCTTGCTTCCCATTCTTAGTTCTAGCTAGAGCAGCGCCGCAGCCAAAAGGATGATGGACTCTGCGGAAGTACAACAAAAACCCGAAGTAGTGGACAGCGACCCCATCGCTCCCACAGAAGTGCCGATGAATCCTCCAAAGCTTGTAGCTTCTCTGGAGGAAGAACTGCAGATTCACAAGAAAGAACTACATATGCACAAGGAGAATGCAGAGGAGACGCTCTTGGCCTTCCTACAGTTTGCCGATGGTGTCCGCAAGATAACACGTCACATGCAATCCGTACCGTCCCAGAGCGACACGGAAGAAGCAAAAGAAGAAACAGATGCTGCCACGCAAGGAGACAATCCAGCAAGCAACGTTCCACTGCTGGAGATTGAATCCATGGTGTCCAGCACGTGTCTGCAAGGGACCGTCTTTGGAACGGACTTGCTGCGCCTGTGGGATGCGGCTCAACACATGCGAGATTTTGCCCGTCTCGTGTCGGAAGAATCCTCCATCTCGGCCAATGACATTTTGCAGGCCCAAGCCGTAGCACGGAACGCACTGCGTCGAGCAAAACGGGCCGAATCGGTGGCCCACAATTTGCACACACGCAACCGAGAATTGAAGCGACAAGTCCTAAAACTCTCCGGCGAACGAAGGTTGCTGGTCCAAGAAGTCAAGAGCCTTCGGCAACAAGCTGCCACGGCTCGCAAGCTAGACATGCAACGGCTCCTACACCAGCATGTAGCAGGCGCATTGCTCGTGCATGAGGAGCACCTCAAGGCCACCATCATGGCACAGCAAAAGCAGCAGCAACAGTTGAAGAAGCAGGAGCGCCGACGAAAACATGCCGAGGAAGAGGAAAAGAAGGAGGATCCTGATGACGAGGACTCTGTGGAAGTGGTTGGATTGGAGGAATGTGAAGGAATGGAAGAAAAGGAGACAGTAAACGACGACGCGGCCTCTGCATCCAAGCCAGAGCCTTTGGAGGAGACAACCCAAGACGGGAAACTTGATTGTACGGCAGACAGCCAAAAGTCTGCCGTTGAAGAGGACACTGTGGAGGAAGCTAGTGCTTCCTCAAATGTCATGGTCGAGGCTTCGCCGCCGCCGACTTCGCAAGCTGAACTCATTGCCATCGCCAAAGCCAGGGTGGATGCCAATAAAGAGCAGCAAGAAGGCGGTGCTTTTCGCATCTTCAAACGAGCTATGGGCACTGGCAGCCCCCGTCGCACGCCACCAAGAAGCCCACAGCGCAGGGAAAGCACACCGGTTGATGCTGTGCCCGCAGCAGTCAAGCCTGAAGAAGTGGAGGCAGTGCAACTACCGTCACTGGAAACTGAGACGGCGACCAAGGAGGAAGATACCAAGGACAAGGGTGCTCCCAGCGACCCCGCGAAAGACGAAGAATCATGTGCTGGTGCTACTGAATGTTCCAACAAGGAAAATGATTCGTCGGAGCCAGAGAAGGCCGATGAAGGCCCGTCGTCGGCTCCCAAAACAGACCAGCAGTGCAAGGATGACAACGATGACATCTCAGATTCGACTAAGCAAGGTCCAACGAAACCTCCTGCGCCAACACAAGCTGTTTCGTCCTCCTATTCCCCAGTCAAGCTCCTTCCAAGCGTCGGTCGTGTCTCTCCACCACCATCATTGCAACATCATAAAGAACCGGATAAGCCCGATTCCAGTCGTTCAGTGGAGACCCATGACTCATGGTTTGATGGTCCAGTGGAGCCACGTGAAAATGTCGGATCTAAAGTCTTCAATTTCCTCTTTTACCCAGAAAAGATGTCAGTGCAAAGGCAGCAAGAGCAGCTACGCCAGCAACAGCTAAGGAAACTACAGCAAGAGAACCAAGCGCAGCAGCCACAGCAGCACAAGAAGGAACAGCCAAAGCAATCTTCGCAAGCTGCACAGCCAAAGAGTCAGGCGGTGCCCACGCCGGTCAGAGGCTCAAAGCAAAAGCCGCTTCTGGAGCTGAACGAGCCATCGTCAGACGACAAGGACGCAGCCTCTGTGGATGACACTGCTCCAACAATCACCGCTACAACCCCGGGATCCACTTATGCTGGCAGCCGAGCCCGGTCCATGTCTGGAGACCGACAAAATGCATCCGACAATAAACATCTGCAGCAGCAGACAACTCACCTGAACAAGGGCCATATCCCGAACTGCGTTTCCTTCTCGGACGACACCCTGTCCGTACAGTCCAATCTGCCTTCACCAAAATTCCAGCCATCGTCGAAGCGTGCTCTTGCGATCAGCGCCTCCAGTAGTGACGACGACGGTGACAGCGACAGCGATGGGAGCATCAAAGGGAAGCAAGAGAGGCAAGTTGAACTCTATCAAGATCTGAAAGTTTTCAGATCCTTGGCTATCCCAACAGACGATGAGATTGATGATTACCATCAATGCCAGAACGATGGGACAACTCTGCTACCGGTACAAAAGAAGAGTAAGCATGTGATTCAATGAAATGCATTGGTATCCCAGACTCGTGAACGCGCCTGACTACTTCGTAAGACAACAATTAATTAGTGTCACACATAGCATCCTCGCTAGAAACTACCTAAACATAGTAATCAATGAAGAACAACCAGGTAACCAACCACTCGCCGACGCTTATGACGCCTCTTTTCATGAGTGATCTGTGCTCTGTGTCCCGGCATGAATTCGGTTCATCAACATCGGGTAGTACGAATTTGCGAAAGGGCGCATTCGGGCTCCGCGATCTCCAAGGTCGCCTCACCACCAAAGCTTGAGGCTCGAACAGCTACAGTACTAGCCATGCCAGTCACGCTGGCCACCGAGCACTCGAAGGTGATGGGGGAGATCCAAGATTTGTGGAAGATACTGGAGAGAAGAGGAATGCTGTTGTGCAGGATCGCAACCTGAGAAGGGAGAAGTTGGAACGTATAGGCTTTATCTTGGAACTTGTAATGCAGGCAGCTTTGGAAAGCTTAGCTCCTTGCTTCCAGGGTGTAGAGGGGCAACGTTTGCTTGACCACAATTCTGCGATTGTAAACTACCGAGCATCCCATCATCTCTCTTCAAAGCGCTGGTAGGATTTTACAGATGATGTGTCTGGTATTTGGTTTTGGAACTTGTTCGAAGGGGCTCACTCTGTATGGTTTTGGTTTTGGTTTTGGTTTTGGTCTCGTCGTGAGTATATAGGATGATATCCTTCTGGTTGGCTTTGCTGGCGACATCGTGTCCATCATTTTGTGTGCGGCCTGACTGTGACAAGGTAGGTATGCACAAGATGACCAACACGCATACTTGAAGGTGTTGATCCGGAACGCACTTCAAGTGCAAGAGAATGCCAATCACTGTTTGTTACAACCCAACCAGTTCCAATGAACAATCCATTCCCCCGGGATGTTCACATTTATTTTGGATCTGTCAAGTTAGCTTGATATCACAGGCGCAGAGTGACGGACCATGGAAACAAGTCGAGAAAGTTAGTTTTGAGTACTAGTATGCCAAAGCCAAGCAAAACTATTACCGGTAGAGGAATTGCATTGAATGATTCAATCATTCAGTGCTGTGGACCAGCACAGGAGTAGACACTGACCTGCGTAGCTAGATTGGTAAACTGACGAGGGATCTACGCAGTGGTGATGTGGTCTACCTTGCAAGCACCTCATCTTCTGAGCCATCCAGTTTCCTTGCGAAGTGTTTTCAGCGGGAGGTGCATGTACTGTACTAGTACAGGTACCAGGTGGTACCATACCGGTAGGTTTGGGTGCACTTGTGCACTTACCATTGCAAGTAAAGACACTTTACCTTGGCAGGTTAACTGCCTGAGTCGAGTCCTCTACTCCTTTTTTGGCAAATATTGCGTCTGTGGGATCCCCTGGTTTTGTGTCTGTGGGATCCCCGTTTTGGTGAAGCCAGGGTATAGGGTTAAGTTGATGCCATTTGCCCTTTGCCGCAGCCATTGCATCCAACCAACAGCGACAACCCGTTTGCCACAGCCATGCACCCAACAGCCATTGATCTTGACGACAGCCATCAACCGCATATAGTAAGATCCCTTCCAGAAGCACCAGCCAGCTACTTGTATAGACACACGACACCAATAACTGGGGCGACCAAGCAACCATGCCTGTCAAGTATGGAACACCCGCTTACCGCAGGAAAATTGAAGCCAATCGACGGTCCAAACAGAAAAAGCAGGCACAACAAACAGACGAGGAACGGCAGGCTGAGTTGAAAGTCAAAAGAGAATTCATGCAGAAGCATCGAGAACAACAATCTATAGAAGAATATGAGATTGCCAAAATAAAGGATCGAGATAGGAAACGAATCCGCCGCTTAAAGAATGAATTCTTCGATGCTGAAGCACACAATTTCAACGAAAAACAGCTCTGGATTGATCAAGCTTTGGAAATAAACAAGATTAAGGCTCAGCTGAAGATGGAGCGACAGAAGCTGCAGAAGCTACGTAGTGTTGAAGACCTAGAAAACTCTTTAAATAGAGGATGGCTGAAAGCTCAGCTTGCAGAACTCACAGAACAGGCAAAGAAAGAACACACAATCTTAGAGCATGATTGGGACGAAAGGGTACAGAAACTCTTTGGCAAGGATCCGGGTTTCTTCCAAGTAGAGATCAGCATATTTCGACATACGCATGATAGAAAGAAGATTGCGCAAGAGAGGAGAGATAGTGCAACGAATCATAATCTACAAATTGAGCGGGTTAAAAAATCACTCGACAAAGCACGTTGTGCCCGCCATACTCTGCTGTGGCGGAGAAATGTATTGCCAGGGATTCTAGAGAAATATGGCTAAATGAAATGCTTAAGGTATTGTGTTATTGTGGATGTATTAGCAAGCGGTCTAGCTAACAATCCTCGATATTCTCCTCTTTGTGTTCCAATCGTGGGTTTGCTCTATAAATTATAGATCAGCCACGAGTGGTCGTCCTTCTTCTATCTGTCTTTCTGCCGAGGTATCGCAGCTCCCGCTGACTTAATGTAAGCCGCGGTTTGGTACCGGTACCATTCTTTTTAAACTTTGAATACCATTGGTTTTGAAAGGATTAGTGGTCCCCTGCCTGTACCAGGTACCGGTACACCGGTACCCAGATGTGAACAGTGAACAGAATGAACACCAACGTCGGATCAAACCAACAAATCAAAAGGCTGCACAGAAGCAAGAGCAAGGAGCAAAGAGCGAGGAGGTGTGATCAAGACAAGCAGCCTGAGTAGTTGAGCAGTCGCAGACAAAGCACAGCGCTGAAACAGGAGAGAGCTACACGGCGACCAAAACGGAATTACTTGCCTGCTATTGTGATTGCTAGCTAGTTGGTCATTCTCTCTCTTAGAGCATGCGCGCTAGTGTGAAGCAAAGCAAACTGAAAATGCTTCAAGTGACGCAAACCATGTCCTATCATAAGTAAAAGTGTGACATGGGCGGTTATCGTGCTGCATGCCAAGCCGAAAAGCGTTGCACGACTGATTGCTGAAGGTTCGCTTTTGACGCAAACAGGTCTCCGTTTGGTGAAAAATCGATGGATTTAAAGGTTGCCGCAAACAGATCCCTTAAGTAAAAAATTATATTGTCACTAAAATGTCGCATTTGACACAAGACTCGTAAATTCGATAAATTTAGCGAGCAAGCATAGCCTGGCTGCGAGTCTGCATCACTTGCGTCAAAACAGCTGTTTGCTTTGCTTCACACCAGCGCGCATGCTCTTAGGCTGCTTGCTAGTAGAATCGCACAACTCTGTTTCTTTGTCTGATTTCCCAATGAGCCGAATAAGACTGCTGTTGACCGTCTGCTTCATTTCAGCATGGCGGGTTATTGGTCAAGGAGACGCGAACAACACGAATGACGAACCTTCCAGGAATAGCAACACTGATGCCATTTCGGAATATGGTGGTTCGGCGGTGATACCGTCGGATACCGGTGCCGACAATGAAACAACACCCACCTCAGATACCCCTGATGACACTACCGGTACCAGTCGAAAGGAATGCCGAGAACTATTGCCAGGAAACTTTATACAAGGAGGCATCATCAATGGCACCAAGGTCTCCCTGCTTTTGGCGTTGCCCTTAACCTATCAAGGCAGCCCTTACTTGAATCCTGGGTTCTATCAGTTGGCAGCTTCCATTATGGCGATCAATCACTTTAATGCACGAAACATTGCCATAGTTCCTGAATTGGCGTCTCCTCAGATGCAACACTGTCCTATTGAGATAGATTTTGAATCGCTGCTGTTGATGGACACTGGGACTGTGGAGAGCAATGCCATGAACGCAGTGTGGGAACGATTTCAGAGTGCTGACGGCACGCCATTGCCCAGTGCCATTGTGGGGCCCTACAATGTGATTCCCGCGAATGAGCTTAGTGTGACGGCCACCACGCTCCGGATACCCATGATATCCCATCGAGGGATTGACCACAATTTACATTTACCAGAGAAGCATCCGTTCGCCAACCAGATAAACGCAGATCTCTATTCCGATGTTGAGTTCTTGATCGATTATCTTGTTCGCACTGAAAGAACGAATTTCATTACAATTCTCTACGACGCGTCGTCGGATAATGCCGTGAAACGAGTGGAAGCCTTCAGAGTGGAGGCCAGTAGGCGAGACATGACACGCATCGAGGCATTCGGATACGTTTCCCCAACAATATCCTTGGACGTTTCTGACTATTATGGAGACAGAGCCATACTTGCTGCCTTGGAGCAGGTTAAGGCTACAGGATTCCGAACAATTGTCTGGATCACGCCAGATTTTGATGGCGAATTCCTTGATACGGGCCATGCTGCCCATGAGTTGCAACTGGATCAAGGCGACCATCTCTGGGTCATTCCCAACATCTGGGACCTGGATGGGCCATTCAATCAAACCAATTTGTCCAGAATCTTCATGCTCGACGAACATGAGCAGCAGGATGTATCGTTCCTCCAAAATGCAGCGTATCTCAAGTCGGGTGAACTTTTCCATAACGATACAGCGGAAGACCACTCTTCGTCCTTCCTGGAAGAGTGGATGGGCCTGAACGACACTTTCATAGAGCAACTGTTGGCAATCAATCCGATCAAGGCGCACGAGTACGAGGAAGAATGGAACCAGGTTTTGAAATTCGGGCTTTCTATTGGTTGGTTTAGCGAAGACGATATCCCAGATGGTGACTTCCCTCCAAGCGATTTGTTTGCGAGGCCCCTGAATTTCACTTCGATGCCAAGCTCTGGGACCGTCAACGTGTACGACGCCATAATGGCTGTCGGAATTGGAGCTTGCAATGCATTGAATATGACCGAAGCGAAAGCGCCTGATGCAACAGTGCAGATTGGCAACACTAGGGTGCTCGTTGGAGATGTCCTGCAGGATGCGATTCGTTCGTCTACGTTTCATGGTGCCTCGGGAAAAGTACTGTTCGGAGATGTATTTCCAGGCAACCGGGTGGGCAGTACGGTTCCTTACGTTGTAACCAATTTATTCCCAGATGGATTCGAGGGGTGCGTATTCACGCTTGTATCATCGCATTGCTTCTACGAAGATATTTCTCAACGCTACTTGTCTCTCGTCCCACTTCCGACAGGGAATTGTTCAGATTTACTGACGTTCGTATGCCAGGTGGAGAATGGCTCGAATTTAATCAATTCATCTATGTCAATGGGAGCGCTGTTCCCCCGCTCCCGCTGCGTGAACCAGCTGATCAGAACTACTTGAGCCCTGGTTTGCAAGCCATGGGATTTGCGATGATGGGCATAGCTTTGCTGGCAATTCTGATCTCTGTGGTGTGGATATTTGTCTACTGGAATCATCGAGTAGTTGCAGCCTCGCAGCCGGTCTTCTTGTTGTACATGCTTGCCGGTGCCACAGTTTCATCGCTGGCCATTATTACAATATCGTTCGACGAAAGTGATGGTTGGAGCGCGGAACAACTGACAGGACTGTGCCTGGCCGCTCCTTGGTTTGTTTTTATGGGACAAATGGTCACGTACAACGCATTATTTACAAAGGTAAAGTACATCGTAATTTGGGATCGATTTGGCATCAGCCTTCGATGCGTCTAACTTTGGTCTTCCATGGACAGATGGTAAGTGCATGATTTGTGTTTTCTGACAGTACGCTAGTATTTTGGCATCTTATGCTTTTCCCATGGCTGCAACGAAAGTGGAGGGTGCACGAAGTGCTGCAGTTCTCCAGGAGACAAGTAAAGATTTCTCATGTCATTTGGCCAGCTCTGTTATTGGAGGTTTTGGCTGTAGTTCTCCTTTCAGTCTGGACTGCCACAACGAACTATGCATGGGATAGGGTAGAAATTGAGGAGACGACGGGGGAATCAATTGGACTCTGTACTGGAGATGCCAACTACGGTTTTTGGATAGGGGTTGCATTGGTCACATTTATATCAATGCTCCTTACAGGAATCTTTGCTTGGAAGACTATGGACGTCGACGAGTCGTACTCGGAAGCAAAGTGGATTTTTGGTCTCATGCTACTCCAAACCCAGGTGAGAAGCTTGTGCATACATGCGTTGTCGCATTTTGGTGAGGCCTGGTTTTGAATCTGGCAACTAAACATTTGCGCCTTCCTTAGGTCATCCTGGTTGGTGTTCCGACTGTTGTAATCCTTGAAAGTGTTTCCTCTGATGGGCGATACATCGGATCTGTTATGATGTGTTGGTCATTCCCAATGACGGTTTTCGGATTGATCATGGTGCCGAAGATGTATAAGGTCCACTTTCCATCAAACAAACAAGAGTTGAGGGGCACGATTGCTGGTGTGAAGGTCTCTGGAGTATCTTCTTCTTCGCCTCACGCATCGATAGTTGACAGGGGCTCTTCGGCGCACCCCGTTGACAGGGAGTCTGTGGTAAACCATCTTCAGAGGTATTCTACCGCTGGCAGAGAGTCAGCTCCTCACTCTCAGGTGTCTGGAGGTTAAGGATTTCTACAAAAGACAGCGTTAGGCGACGCGAGACGAAAGACCTTCTGGTACGAGAAATTTGGTGTGGCATGGGATCGCAGACTCAATCTTCACGATACCGGTACCATTCATCGCTTAGATCGTCATATCTTCTTCCCCAATGCAATCTACTGTTTTGACAGGGTTGATCCAAGAAACGCTCACTGGCCTTACTTTCCACGAGAAATTCATCGAGCACATGAGCCTCGTAGCTTTGGTGTCACGCTGTTTGCGCAAAGGACGGCGCTTGGAGTACGGGCCAGACGAGCCCCGGAAAGAAGGGCGAGCTAGTGCTGTTCTATTTTAAAGATGTAACATGCATGCCTTCCGCGCTCGGGCTTCTCTAGCTATTCACAAAAGTACTCCCGTTCAAAGTCTTCCAATTCTGGGAAACCCACCACAGTCTTGAGGTTTGAAAACGACGAGAGAGAAGGAGATTGGTTGTCGTTGCTGCCAGGAAGGATTCCTTGATGACGTCGCATGGCGGAAGCCGTTTCTTGCAATGCATGAACCGTAGCCTGAAGTGCTGTAACCCCAAATAGTGCCAAGTTGTAACCCAACTGATGAACCTCCTCCAGAGAATATAGTCGTTGCTCGCTGTTGGGGTCATTGAGTTGGACTTGAGCTAGAATTGTGGGGGTTGTCGGGGCCAAGGAACCACGCAAGGTTTGATATTCTTCCGGAGACTGTAGGTTCTCGGCATACACAATGTCAGCCCCCAGCTCTTCATATTCCAAACACCGACTAATGGCTTGTTCCAGCCCCTCCGAAGCACGGCAATCTGATCTTGCAATAATCAGCACATCATTTCCATCTTGCTCGTACGCTTCTTTGGCTGCAGCCAGAGCTGTTTTGATGCGGGCAATGGAGGCACTGCGGGACACAACGGCGGCTCCGTTTTCGCCAGCGCTGTAGGTGCACTTTTTGGGAAATATTTGGTCTTCAATGGAAATGGCAGCGGCCCCAGCACGAGCCAGACCTCGAATGGCTCGCCTCATGTTGGAGCATCCTCCATAACCCGTGTCGCCATCCACCAATACTGGGATTTTGCCTTCCACAGCGTTCACAACACGACGTGCGGTATCTTCCATTTCACACAAGGTCAAGATTCCGGCATCAGGAGCCCCCAGAAAAGAGGCCGACACACCAAATCCTGACAGAAACAAGCACTCGGCAGATTGTTGCTGGAAGATCTTAGCGGAAAGGGCATCGTGGACACCTGGCAAGAGAATGGCCCGATCTCGAGACTGTGCAATCAGTTCTCGAAGCTGCTGAGCGGGAGCTGTCAGCGCCGACACCATGGGCCGAAATGACACCCATAGTGACAGCAGCAACGGCAGCTGAACATCACGGCGACTGCTGCAGCACTTCACCTTGCAAATCATTGAAGGACACTTGGCAGTTGCTTGGGCAGATCGGAAGATCGTTGATGGGTGTCAGGGCAAGATCGCTCTTGTGGCTGCGAGGGGCCGAGTGCAGTCCACGTGTCCACGTGCTTCATCCAGCAGCTTCCTAAAAATGCTTCTTTCGGGCGCAGCTCTCTGAAAAAGCTTCTGACTTCTGCAGTCACAGCAAAGTCCAGGCATTGCACATCCATCATGCAGAGCTCATGAACAGGGCCACCAAGGGATCCAAGAGTTGGAGATGTTGCGAAGACCAAAGCCTTTCTATGGCTTCGAGCCCAACTGATTTGTCGGGCAGAATGGAAGGAATGATGAATCATCGCCCAAATGGAGGACACCTCCTCATGGCCCTCGTCCCGATGATGCACCCACGGGGGATCCTACTCGTTTATCACAGGGCAAGACAGTGGATCTGAGGAGGAGGCTACAACTGTCAAAGGAAGAGAGGGATGACGAGGCAGTTGAAGCTGAAAGAATTGATAAGGACATCATTGAAGAGGAGGTCACCGCTCACGACGCTGTCCCGGTATCGGGCTGATGTGGGGCTATGTTCTCGATCGTGATTGTGATTGAGCTGGCTTTTCTCTTCTTGTTCTAAATTGTGGCATGATACTACTAGAGACACGCAAGCAAGAAAGGCAACTTTCGATATTTTGGTGTGGTTACAAAAAGGAATAAGCCGCTCTTCAGCTGGTGGACTGTGCTTTGAAAAACTGGGGATCTATATCTATATCGTTGTATTTTCTGTCTTGTACTTGTCTGTTTCTATGTTTCTATGTTGATCTGCTGAATATGAAGAGCTCTCTCGAGGTAAAGGATGCGCCATTCACCTTGGTTGAATGGGACTCGGAATCATATTGGAATCTGAAGGTCCATCCCAGGAGTTCCATCACATCCAATATGGCAACGACCGCGTCTTCTTCGTGGTACTTTTGAAAGTCATGATTCATAGCGCATTGATAGTGCCCAGTCGGGCCCAGCACAAACTGTATACGATTTGACCTCCCGTACAATCTGATGGATGCTAGTTTTTGATTGACAGCTTCAATCATGGTGGGAGCGACCCCCCCATGAAAGGAAAAAGTTTTCTCATTGGCAACCTGGAATCCAGCGGGCTTGACCTTGAAGGTTTTCTTGAGGATGATATTTGGCATTGTGTGTTGAAGTGTTTTGATGAGTGGAGTTGATTTTTTGTGAGCAAGCTTTCTCAAACGGAGGCTTCTACCCTACCGTGGGTCTACCGTACAGTACCACGACAAAGTAAGTGTGACCGGTAAGACTCCCAAGCAAGACTGTCACTCGACCCACCCAAAGCAGGACCTCTGGGCTGACTCCCACAAGAATGAACTGCTGCATGCACGCTGATGGATGAAAGACTGGGCTCGACTCAAACTGACTCAGAAGGTGAATGCTTGGAGGGAACGGGGAAGGGGGTGCGGAATGCGGAAGTTTGGTCTGTGCGACGAAGCTTTTAAGAGTGGTTGGGGCAACTTTGAGAATCGAGTCCTTTTGCTTGTCAGGCTGGGGTCGATTAATTTTAAAAGGAAGACACCAACAATCCTCCATCTTCCTTCGGACGAAGGATTGACTTCACTGTTTCCGTATCAAAGCGAAATGTTGCACAAGCCACAATGACAGTGCCTCGATATCGATGTAGCTTGAGGCGCGAAACTAAACTATTGTACATGTAGTACAGCACTACTAGTACCTGGTACATGTAATAGTACCGGTACCGTAGTCTACGGTACTAGCTACTAGTACTAGACTACCGTTACCCAAACAACGGCAGTGCCTGGACCAGCGATTTGCTTGATGGTGCGAAACTTTAGAAACTAATACCGCGTATACATATACCGGTAGTACCGTACCGGTACAGTGCACTACCGGTAGTACCGTAGTACCTGGTACTGGTAGCGGTAGCGCCACCAGTACCGGTACATCGTATGCTATCGGTACCGTACCAGCACGGCACCTCAATCGTTTTTTTTGTGGTGGGGGCACGAATTGGCTCAATCGAATTGAACTTTGGCTGACCGAATAATCATCGAAAGAAAAAGATCCATTTTAGCCAGACGCACATTGGTTTAACAAGATAGCGTCTTGCCGTCTTCCGTCAGGTGACCTTTGGTGCCAAACAGCAAGACGCTTTGCGCTCCTGTTGTGAATTCACTTCAGCTGCTGCTGCCCAACAATGAACTAAACTCTGACCGCCATTGGTTGTGGTCGACTTGGAAATAACAACCGCCGCTCAGTACACGCCATTTGAGAGAGGAGAGAGAGGGAAATCACAAAAAGGCAGGGAGGCGTCGACAGCGCAACAGCCATGTCAGCCAACCCAAAACCAAATGCGTTGGGCGGACCTGCGTTTTCGGGTCCTCCATCGTCCTCCTCAGCTGCTGCTGCCGGCCCGCAACACGCCCCAACAGCCCCATCCTTCCTCAGCAACAACAACAACTCGAACAATGGTCGCCAAACTGAAAAACCCATACAATTTCCAGAACGTCACTGGAGTCAAATGACACGGACCATTGCGCACTATGAGCGGCTGGAACAAATCGGAGAGGGCACGTACGGGCAAGTGTACAAAGCCCGCTGCAAAGATACGAATCAGATTGTGGCACTGAAGAAAATCCGTGTCCATCATGGTAAAGACTGGGGAATGCCTCCCACAGTTATTCGCGAAATCAAAATATTGAAGCGTTTGCAACATCCCAATTTAGTGCGCATGATGGAAGTGGTGAGCAGCAAAGGGGTGGAGCATTTGGACGAGGAGGATGAATCGACGGATGTGCGATTCCAAAAAAAATCCAAAGATCGCGTTGTGGATGCCCGAGAGGGCTACAAGGGTAATTTGTTCCTAGTTTTGGAATATGTCTCTCATGATTTGACAGGGCTGATGGATGTGGCCTACCGATTTACGCCTGTACAAGTCAAATGCGTATTCCGGCAATTGCTGGAAGCATTACAGTACATGCATCAAAACAAATATGTTCATAGGGATATTAAATCTTCCAACATACTTTTGGATCATCATTTCAGAATAAAGCTAGCAGATTTTGGCTTGGCACGCTGTATTGAGCCACCTATCTTGGATAACCTACACGAGTAAGTAATGTTGTATGGATCCAAGTCCAACCAGCATTTTTTCTTCGTTCCAAAATATCGTTTCCTGCTTTTGCTTTTTCTCGTTTCGTTCGTTTGCTGTGTTGGGTCCAGCCAAAAAATGGCTGGGCTCTTGTGTTTGTGCGTTTTGCTTCTCGTCACTCACACTGCGTTGTTTCTTCTTTTTTTCTTGTCGGTGTGGTGTTGGGTTGGTGGTGTGGTGTGGTGGTTCTTGATGGCGTCGGGTTGGGTTGGCGGTGTGGTGGTTCCTGTTGGGGTTGGGTTGGCGGTCCTTTGCTGGTGGTCATTGGATGTGGTTTGGTGATGACACAGTCGGGCATCTTCACAAGAGTTCACCAACAAGGTCATCACTTTGTGGTATCGACCACCGGAGATTTTGATGGGTGCTACCAGATACGGGCCTCCTGTGGATGTGTGGAGTGCGGGGTGCATTCTGGCCGAGTTGTTGCTGGGGAAGCCTCTGTTCACGGGCAAGACGGAGATGGATCAGCTACAGCTGATATTCGATTTGTTGGGGACACCCTCACCGGAGAGTTGGGATGGGTTGAATGATTTGAAACTTCTTCGGACTGGACAAGTGACAATTCCCGCAGACGACAAGCGGAAATTGCCAAAGCTCCGAAACAAGTACTTCAAAAAGATGTCAGGGCCCGCCTTGAATCTGTTGGAGAAACTGTTGGAATTGGATCCGGCAAAGAGGTTGTCCGCGGAACGGGCACTGAACAGTCGATATTTCCTCACCGAGCCCATCGCTCCCGAGCGTCCTGAAGATTTGGGTCCCATTGAAGTTCATAGTCATTTCCATGAATTCCAAACCAAGCAGAAGCGTCGTCAAGCCAAGGCAGAGGCCGAGAAAGCCCGTGAAAACGCCAAGGCGGCAGGAATGAACGATGAGCAAGCCCAAGAGCAGTTTGATGCATGTTACCGCAAGCTTATGAAGAAGGTAGCAGCCGAGGGCATTGACGCCTTTGGCACTTCCATGAAAGATCGCAAAGAGAGGCAAAAGGAGCGCAAGGAACGTAGCAACAGAAGCGACGGGCCTTCGGCAAGGGATGATGGTAAACGGATCGATCCAGATAAGGCTTCAGGTGGTGGCGACGAGGATCGGCGACGCAAAGAGGGTGAATCTGGACGTCGATCTGACAAGTACGACCGAAAGCGAGACAGACGAGACCGCGGAGACCGCGATCGATATGACGAGGAACGCGACAGGAAGCGAAGGCGAGACTACGACGAAGGAGATGAAAAGCGACATTCTTCCAGCAAGGCTCCCGCAGAAGACGGGGAAGAACCCAATGGCGACAAGAAAGAATCTTCCACCAGAGACAGGGATAGACGCGAAAGGTCGTCTAGGGACCGTCATCACAGGTCTTCTCGTGATCGTAGCGATGCCTACAAAGAGAGTCGGTCTTCCCGGGACCGTGATAGGGACAAGGACAAAACCCGTGATCGATCTGACCGAGATCATCATCGTCGCAAGTCCAGCCGACGCAGGGAAGGAGATGATGATCGCGACAGAAACCGTGATGGAAGCCGAAGCGACCGAAAGCGACACCGCGACGGTGATGGGGAGGAGCAGTCTGAGGATCGTAGAAAAGAACGAGAGCTTAAGCGACGGCAGAGCGAAGGAGAAGTCCCAGAGGACAACAAAGACACACGACAACAAGACCCTATGGCTTCTGGTAGTGGCGGTGGCGGCGAGGATGAACGCAACAAAAACAAGGAGGGCAAAGAGGAAGTTGAAGACCGTGGTAGAAGCAGCAATAAGGAAGGTCGAGCTGCCGAAGACGGAGAAGAGCCCAATGGCAACGACAGAAAGGAACGCTCTGGTAGCAGCAGTCGACGAGATCGAGACAAATCTTCACGCGATAAACACCGATCCGATCGGGACCATCACCATCGTGACAGGGATCATCGCGAGAGCTCTCGCAGCAGAAGGGACCGTGACCGCCGACGAGAGCGCGATGGTAGCGGTCGTCATAATGAGAATGATCGTCGTGGCGATCAGAGGCGAGGTGGAGGAATGCCTCCTGGTCCTGGCGGTTGGCATGGACATGGTCCGCCACCTCCCGATTATGATTTTCCTCCTCGTGGGGGACCAGGAGGAGGAGGCCCGCCCATGCCTCCTCGTGGTGGTCCTCCAATGGACTTTCGTGATTCTGGCCACTATGGTCCTTCCGGAGGAGGACCTCCACCCAGAGGCCCGCCGTTTCGCCGTGGCAGTGACGGGCCTCCGGGCAATCGACCTGATCGAGACCGAGATGGCGGAGGCGGTCCTCCTAGGCATGAGAGAGATGGCCCTAGGCCGGATCGCGAAAGATCTGACCGTGAACGCGATGGGCCTTCGGGCAATCGACCTGATCGAGACCGAGAAGGCGGAGGTGGTCCTCCTAGGCATGAGAGAGACGGACCTAGATCTGATCGAGACCGCGATGGTGGAGGTGGTCCACCTAGGCATGAGAGAGACGGACCTAGATCTGATCGAGACCGCGATGGTGGAGGTGGTCCACCTAGGCATGAAAGAGATGGGCCTAGACCTGATCGTGAAAGATCTGACCGCGACGATCGAAGGCGAAACGACAATCATCGACGACGAGACAAGGAGCGTCGCTAGTTCAGTTTTCAAAGCTTGGAGCCTGATGCTTTGAGTGACTTTGTCCGCTTGCTCGTTTGAGCAAATACTCTCCCGAAAGAAAGTTTCATCAAATCAGTTCAGCAGTGATACCTTCCAAAGCAACTTATTGTGGGGGCAGCCACCGATGCATAGAATAAATCAAATCAAAGGTAAACCTACTCTTTCTATCATCTATTTGGTCCTCTGATGAACATGAGGAATACAAAAGACGTGTGCAGGACAAGACTACAAGTGGAGATATGAAGACTATTATCAATCGAGGTCAAAGGGATACCCAGCCAAGACACCACATGGCTCGCTAGAGCCGTCAGACAAGCCAAACAAGGACTTGTACATAATGTAAACAATTCCAGGGTTGGTTGTTCAATGTTGCATAGAGATGTTTGGGAAACATGGGAGGCATGACAAAGAAAACTGATTGAATAGAAGTCACAGTGATTGAATCATTCCCGGCCAAGACGACACATGGCTCACTAGCTAGAGAGCTCAAACACAGACATGTAAACAATTCCAGCGTTGGCTGGGTGTGCAATTTTGCTGTACAATAAAGATAACTGTTTCACTATAGCTACAAGCTAGCTACCGGTATGAACCCACAGTCGATTGTACCATAGGGTAGTTTTGTAGTTACAGCTATCCATGGATTTGCTTCTAACTTTCTATTTCTCTGCGACAGCTTTGGTCACACAATCTTGCAGGGCTTGTATGTAGATGGCACAGGCACCTGGTGGATTGCTCTTTTGACAAGAAGCATAGCTGCTACGGACGTCGGCACACGGGGCTTCTTTGCCTAGAATCTGTTCAAACAAACAAACAACTATCTGTGAGTATGACGAGTGCAAATATCTATACATAGATACTTCCTCTTCTCTTGCGCTCCCTACCTCTTCTGGCTTGACATATTTTTGGGTCAAGGTCAACGCGGCACCATCGGCGGCTTTTACTTTTTGGTCAAAATCTGCCTCCAAAGCATCCAATCGCTTGTCGAGTTGTTGGATGGCGGCCTGTTTTTGCTGTTGCAATAGTTCATTCTGTCTTGCCTGCTCCGAATTGGCCTGTTGATGAATCTGTTGCTGCTCTTTGATTTGCATGTATTGGGCATGGACCTTGGCGTTGAAATCCTGGAGCACCGTTTGTTGAAAGTTATCGCTCAAAGTCACTTCAAAGCCTTCCGAGGCTCTGCTGGTAGACGATGGAGACGAAGAAGAAGCAGAGTTTCCCATGGTTTCTTATTAGTTGATAATGTAAGAGGAATGCTGATAGAGAGGACAAAACAAAAGAGCCAAGAGAGTGTGGTGGTGTTGCTGTGTTGTTGCGGCCTCGAAAGTGTTGAAAAGGTGTGAACTTGAACGCACAATTTCTCTAATTTAATCAATATCCTTCCAGCTCTACTGTCTAGTAGACTGGCTATTTGTTTCGTTTTCTCTTTCTCTCTCGTTCAGATTGTGAGCTCTACAACTGAGCTCCGATATGCATACATATACCAGGATCTTTCAATCCTCTGTTTCTCGCAGTTTCATCTGCAGATAGATCTCGTCGATCTATCTTCCTGAAGTGCATGGTTGGCCCTGGAGGGCTTTCCCACTTTACTAAACCTATGGACCTTCATCCGTCCATTCATTTGTTCCATCCCGTCGCTCCTTGCATTCATCTCTTCGACCTAACTTCCTAACCTTTGTAGTTGCATCATCTAGACGACCATTGTCCTCGTTCCTTGTACACCTGGCCATCTGATGATGATCGGATAACCATCTGATTCGAGTCACACATCCCCAATCACGAACCGTGATTGTGGATCCCGAGTCGTCTGTCCATCATACGAAAATACCTTTCTAACACCCTTCCTGTTTTCGCGATGATGGCAGCGACCTTCTTACCAACTCAAACCAATTGCTCCTTGTCTCCTTTCAGTTTCGGTGCATGTCTTGTCGAGGGTCTCGACGTTGACATTCTTGGTTCCAATGTCGCTCACGTTGTCTTCCGAGCGAACGAAATCAATCTTCACTAGGCCGTCCTGCTGCATTTGTTTCACGTAGTGCCACCTCGTATCCATATGCTTTGTTCGACTTGCACTTGTTTTGTTCTCTGACATAAAGATAGCACCTAGTTATCGATCTTCACTTGCACAGTAGTTCCACGTTGATCTTGTAGAACTTCAGAATCTGCGCGATGACGGGACTTCTCGCTGCTTCGCCACACGCGTAGAACTCAGCTTCGGAACTCGACAATGCTACGACCTTCTGTAGCTTGGACCTCCAGTGAATGAGTACACCTTCGAGAAAGATCATCATGACGTGACTGATCTTCTGTTGTTCTTGTCTCCGGCCAATCCGAATCCGAGAATACTTCCATTTTCCACGGTCCTTCGTTCTTCTCTGGTCTCATCAAAAGTCCACGGTTCCTTGAGTCCAAACGTATTTACACAGCGTAGCATTTCTTGTACGCTGCTGGCGTTGCGCATCCCAAGACCTTAGCTAGCTCTCGTACCGCGTTCGAGATTTCTGGCTTGAATGCTTGATAAGGTACATGAGCATGCCTACTCCTGTTCGATATCTGCTCTGTTGTTCTTCAGCGATCCATTCGCTCTGTTCGTCTGTCTTTACTATTCCGAGTCCAGGTGTTCCCGCAGTCTTGTACTTGGGTAGCTTCTGTACCTCCTCTCCGAATGTGGTTTGAATCTTCTTGATCATGTGAGGTTGTCCCACCCATGCAGCATCCTTTCGGGGATTCATCCGAATCTCACAGTCAGGTAGTCCGTGAGTTCTACTCTATGGTCATGTTCAGCCTCGATCTTTAATCCTTGAAGCACTTCCTTGATATGTCTTCTTCTCCAATGGTGAGATTGTCATCCACGTAACATAGAATCACGCATATCTTCCCATTCTTGTTCCGCATGAAGAGGCATGGATCACTAGGAAGTACGAATCCTAAGTCTTCCAACACTCGCAAACTTCAAGATAGTACTGTCGTGCGCTCTGCAAGCCCTAGATGGTTTGTCCAGTATGACACATGTCTCTTGGTGTTCTAGTCCTTTTGGGCAGTCCATGTAGATGACTACGTCCATGTCTCCATGTAGGAATGCTGTCTCAATATCGAAGATAATTGCCTTCGCTCTTCCATCTTCTTTAGTAGTAGAATCAAGATGATGCGGAAGGTGATGTCGTTAGCCACCGGACTGTAGATGTTTGTCAAAATCAATTCCGGGTACTGACTGTAGCCGCAGGCAACCAATCTAGCTCTGAATCTTCCATTCCGCTTGATTTCAGCACCCTTGTGTTTGACACATCGTCTCCCTTCCTCCATTCTTGATCTCTTGATCTTGCGCCAGACCTTGAGTTTCTCCTTCTTGTCTAGCTCGCCTTTGATCCCTCTCTCCACTTCTCTCGCTGAAATGGTTCCGGGTGGTCCCAAGCTTCCTCGAACGTGCTTGGTTTGGTGAACAGATACTTGTACTTTGCTGGATCCTGAGTCCTTGGGTATATGCAGAGTTCTTGATCAATGGATGCCTGTCTAGTCCTCCCGTCAAATCTACTTCTGATGCCGTGTACCAAACTCCATCCAGTCTTCATGTGCGTTCCCAAAACTGTTCTGTCATTGGAATCGTCGAAAAGTTTGCCATTTCTGTCATTGGCGGTGATTCCGGTTGTTCGTGCTGAGCTGTTATCTTCTCTCCTCCTTCGGATGCATCGTCCGAAAGTGCTTGCATGAGGGAGCCCCCGTCATGAGGTTGTACCGCGCTAGCTTGTCCAGTGTCTGTAGGGCCTGGGGGTTGTAGCTCGCACTGAGTTTCTGTAGTTCCCGCGTTGCCTTGGATAGTTTGGTCGCGACCGGGTCAGGTGGTTTGGCTGTTGGGATCGCGAGAACTTTATTAATCTTCTTGGTTTCTAGTGTGATTGCTCCTGCCTTGGTAGTCTTCGTGGGCTTAAGGAGCAGATCATGAGAGTTCGATTCCCGATTTTCTGTAGGTAGGACGCTGAGGAGTTTATCTTTTCCAATATGTGTGAGTTTTCTGCTGTGCTGGGTAGACCCATACCCTTCCATTCGGCATACGTCTTGTCCATCCAGATCACATCGCGTGTGAGCACTTGTGCCCTGTTGCGATATTTACATCTTGTACGTGTCTGCACTGTGATTCCGTGCTCTTCCAAGATACAGCATAGGTAATCCACGATCTTGTAGTTTCCCTTGATCTTTCCAACAAACTTGACGTATCCAACTTCTCCAATCGTCGCAACTTGGATAACTGTGGAATGTCTTCTCCATAGAACATGCGGTAGCTTGGATTGTCATGAGATGCTGACTGTAGTACATTCTCAACGTCAGTGACGTGCATGACTGCATTCCGTAGAGAAACTTTCGTTGCTTCTCATCAAAACCGGCTTCGTGGAACATGGCCCGAATCCGATCGGTGCCTACTGCAATCCATCGTTCTACCTTTCCGTTCTGTTGAGGCGTATTCTCGTCCAGTTAACTCAAACTTAACCCGTCTCAAACATGGTTCAATCGCGTTTTCACATCCGTCATCAGCTTCTTGTTTCTCCTGCATCGTCCTCCGGATGTAGTGTACTGGGTGCCCTGGATCCATACTCGAATGAAGTTCTTGACTTAAGGATGACATCGCGTTTGGTCTGAATGATCCTACTCCATCGCATACTGGTAGCATACATCAATAATCGCCACCAATATTTCCTCCCTTGGTGACGTGCATTCATCCACAGACGAGGTATTATAAATATTCGTTCTCCAGGGATCTCTGATGTCGTTGAAGTCTCCTTGGCTACGGGCTTGTTTTGCTCGTCCTGCTCCACAGTGAGAACATGGTTCTAATGTCCCTGTGAGCTTCCACCGTACTGATGTGCTGTCCTGCGTAGTGCGGCTTCACCGCATGTCCCAGTTTCTGTGGAGGTCGTTGTTTTCCAGTACTTCACCTTACTTGGTGTTCCGACTTGGGCGTATCCACAGTGTCACTTGGCGAAGTTCTCTTCAGTCGCCTCCAGTGCCGTTGTCATCGTGCACGCGTAATTGCTCTCTTGTGGCATGTCCTGTGGGAAGAGATCAATGCGCAAAGATATCCGTCTTTGTTTGAGTTAATTTTATCAAAGACTATTCGTGGTTGCGTTGCGTCAAGACAATCTTGGTTCCTTTATTCGAGATCTCCAACCTTCTGGATTGCCTTGACAAACTAAATAAACATACACCAGGTTGGGGACATACTTGTAATCCGACAGTGTCAAGTCATACGTTGTGCCATCACGTTGCATTGCCTTAACTTGATCGTTCCTTTTCTTTACTGCTCGGATCTTGTCCCACTTCCAACCTTGATTCCTTCATCAATTTCTTCCACATACAGTCATTCCATCGTCCAATTGCCCATATGAGTTGATGCACCACTGTCTGCAATCATGTGCTCCGGCTGAAACCTTCTCCTGACCTCATGGTGAACAACATACTCATCGCTTCTTTATTACCTTGTACATCTTCCAGCGCTTCTTCCTTGCCTGTCGAACCTTCCGACTGCCACGCTTTAACTGAGCCACATTACGCGACGCTGTGGGAAGTATGGTAACTGACGGATGATCACTGCATTCCTGTCTGCACGTTGGCGTCCACAAAGTGACTCACTTGTCCTTGTGATGACTAGGCCAGCATTCAATAGCATGTCGATGCCGGGGGAGTTCTCGATCACGATCGGTGTCAGTCCATCTCGTTGGTACTGAAAAGTTGATGCGTCCAATCCTTGTAGTAACGTGGATGTGTGATACCATCGGTAGGGTGATCACTCGCAAAGTTCAAACGCTATGCCAATAGTTTTGCCCGATCTTCTGCCATCCAGGTCCGTCCTTGGTATACTGACCCAACATAAACATAAAAGCCCTTCCCTTTCGTTCCGGTGGTCTGCGCTAGATAGTTTGAGGATGAGCTCGTCTCTGATCCCTACCAGTCCTGGACTGTGTCGTCCCTCCCAACAAGCATATGTCAGCAGCTCGCCCATTGGCTTGCGACGTTGTTGTTCAGGTAAATGCGATCGGCTGGACCCTTGGGATACCATATTCCGTAGGATAGAGTTCGCACTCGAAAATCTTCCTTTCCGAGCATCATACTCTGGTTAATCCTTCCTTCTGCAGTTTTTGATTGCCTCGTTGCGCATACTTCTGCTTGTCTGCTCCACGAGCAGCTGACCAAATCAAGCGCTTCCACCGTACAATCACTGGCATGGGTTGTGCGAATCCCCTTCTCCCAATAGTGGCATATCCACGTGCACCTTCAATCCCGATTGTATTGAGCATGTGCGACATCTCCGTTACATACTTCACTTTCTACTTCGGGAATGCTGAATGCCGTTAACCCGAACATTCCTCGTTCCTGTTCCTTCGCCGACGTTTTGTCCGCGCTTTATCTTGCCGTTAACATCACTGCGATAATTGTCGTGTCTGGAGTCCAATCGCGAAAGACAACAAACTGCTGACCCAACCTAGCAGTTCCGCCTGGAGCTCCCGAGATGGGGGTTGTTCTTATCTCGTATGGCATCATCCTCGCACCATTGAACTGTTCGAAGTTTCCACCAGTTGCTTCATCTCTGGGCTCGAGTGCCCTTCCCTAGTACTCGGGGATTAGTGGCATGCTTCTTCCGCGATCCTCTCCACTGTATACCTGTTATGTGTGAATCGTCCAATTCCATCCTTCGGTTGCTCGTTCATGGATGTCGGTTGCTCAAGGATTGGATGTGCTGATCTTCTCATGTGTCGACTCCAACTCGGTACAGCTGTGCCTCTAGCACGTTCGGGCAACTTGGAATCTGTCGACATCTTCTACTTCTTCGTGCTTCGCTCAAACAGCTGTAGTAGTTGTCGTCTTCGTAGATTGTGGGAATTTGACGTTCGTTGTTTCTCCTCCTTCTCAGAAACTTCTTTGTTGTAGCGTTTGCTTTAAATCGTGGAGTGTCGCTGTCGAATCTGCCCTGCTCTCTGTTTCGAGACAGATAGGTAACGTCTGGGTTCTTGTTGTATTTGACTGATTCTTCTTTATTCAGTCGTTGTTGTTCTTTTGGAGAGATTTAAGGGCTCCATCGCCTCATAAGTTAATGCTCAAGCTTTCTCCATCTTCATCCACGTCATCTCCCTTTCAAAATGTCCCAGAATGCGTCCCTTTCTTTGCCTTCATATTCCGATGCTTCTTCTACTCCTCCTGTTTATCGTCTGACAACTCTACTCTCGGCATGGCATGCATATTCTTCGCTCATCGTCATGAAGCCATCTCTTCCGTTGTTTCTTGTGCTGTTTCGCTCCTTCTACATTTCTTTGTTCCCTTTGAGTTTTAGGCAATCCATTTCCTGTGCCCAATCTTTCACAGTGGAAGCACTTTCGCTGAACTTCTTCTTTCCTAAATCCGCCCTGCTCCCATTGTCCTGTTGAATTTACCGTTTGACTTTCCTTGTACTTGTCCGTAGTTTCTTCCGTTCGAGCCTTTCTTGTCTGGCAGTCTTTTTGCTTGTGTCCGATCTTCCACAGTTCCTGCATCTGCCTTGAATGTTTTCCTCAATCATGAAAGCTGTTTCCCATGTGGTCGTCTGACTTTTTCCGTGCTTTATCTCATGTATTTCGCATAAGTCATCCACACACCCTTTACCGTTATCCCATGTCCTGTGTCTTGATCCTTCTCAGACACTTTCTTCACTTCATGATACTCCGAGTTCTCCTTCCTTCTTCGGCATCTTCTCGAGAAGGTCCTTGATGTACTCTTCGTCCGATATCTTGAACCCATCCTTCGCTAGCTTCTTGCGTCACGTCGAGTCCAATCTCGAACTTCTTTGGGTTTTCCTTGATGTCCATCTTTATCGTAGTATTCGTTCGTCGAGCTGCTACCTCACCACTGTCTTCAGATGTAGAGATCCAGCATGGACTCCACATGCCCTTGAATTTCCCAGCAGCATGGTCAGTCGTTTGGTGTGAGGCCAGTAGGTCGAAGGCGTCTTGCCTTCGATGGTCTCCACATTGTCGAGTCCAGCAGTATTCCAGCTGCTTTCTGTTCTTCTTCTGCGACTTTCGATCTTTTCTATTTCGTCGTCCGACAACTTGCCCGTACCTGTAGGTTTTTCCCAGTTGTCCGGTTTGATCTCCGTAGAGTCTTTCATAGTTCTACGTACCATACTTTGATAAATGGGCCATCATTTGACCTTGTAGAACCTGAATTCTCATCTTTCCCATCAAGATGGGATACTTGCTCGACGATGAACCTCTACCTCCGTAGACATCTTTACTTATTCTCAATTCTTCTCTTTGTTTGACAACCTGATCCAACTCACTCTTTCCTGATAGTTATCGTTTTAAAACGTGTTGAAAAGGTGTGAACTGAACGCACAATTTCTCTAATTTAATCAATATCCTTCAGCTCTACTGTCTAGTAGACTGGCTATTGTTTCGTTTTCTCTTTCTCTCTCGTTCAGATTGTGAGCTCACAACTGAGCTCCGATATGCATACATATACCAGATCTTTCATCCTCTGTTTCTCGCAGTTTCATCTGCAGATAGATCTCGTCGTCTATCTTCCTGAAGTCATGGTTGGCCCTGGAGGGCTTTCCACTTTACTAAACCTATGGACCTTCATCCGTCCATTCATTTGTCCATCCGTCGCTCCTTGCATTCATCTCTCGACCTAACTTCCTAACCTTTGTAGTTGCATCATCTAGACGACCATTGTCCTCGTTCCTTGTACACCTGGCATCTGATGATGATCGGATAACCATCTGATTCGAGTCACACATCCCCAATCACGAACCGTGATGTGGACCCGAGTCGTCTTCCTCATACGAAAATACCTTTCTAACACGAAAGATCTTGGCAATTCTACGGTAGGGATAAGGGTAAATTGACCACCAACTGAATAGCGGCGAGAGAGGGCATCGTGGATCCGTGATGCTGTGGCATTGGCAATCTATCTAGCTAGCTAGTGCAGCCGAGTTCCAATAAGTTGTTTATTTTATCAACTACATGTATCTATGAACGATTGGCCGCGATTGGACAAGCATCTGAGTCTTCTGTATAGTCCAAAAGGCCAATACAAGGTATCCCATGTTCCCCTGAGGGAAGAAACGGGGCCAACTTTGGACGGTCGCTCCCCCTTCACATCACGTCACGGCTCAAGATCGAAAGCAAAGGCCTCGAAAGTTGTTCTAAGGCGACATTCGAGCCCGTTTGGTGGGACGTTTCGTTGGTTCACTTGTTCTAAGGCGAAATGCGAGCCCGTTTGGTGGGACGTTCCGTTGGTTCAACAGAGGATTTGGCGGTATCCGGGCTGTCAGGGTTGGATGGAACCTTCGCTTTGGCGGTATCCGAGCTGCCAGGGCTGGATGGAACCTTGGCTCCACAGGTGACTTGTTCCATGTCAATTTCCAAGCAAGTGAGCTCGGCATCCATCATTTGGACACAATCTACCAAAGATGATTTTGCAACATTTGGATTGGTGATGAAGCCGTCAAACAAAAGTTGCATCATGGATGGCTTGACTTCGGGGTGAATGCGGTAAGAAATCAGGTCGATTCGGTTCTTGAGTGAGGTGGCAAAGGACTTCAAGTCTTCAGTGCAGACCTTGCTGTCTTCCTGGGCAACCTTTGTGAGGAAGTTCTTATCTTGCTTTCGGCCCTCAGCTGCGATCTGCTTGTAGAGCGTACGGGAGACTTCAAGGTGTTGCTTCTCTTCCTCGTGGGACAGCTGTAGTTCCTGCTTGTCTTCCTCATATGACTGATGTAGCTTCTCCTTCTCTTTTGCATGATACTCTTGTAGCTGCTCCTTCTCTGTCTTCTGACGAAGCTCGAGCTCATTGTGCCGCTTCTGCAGTTGTTCAAGCAGTTGTTGCTGTTGCTGCTTCTCATCGGCGTGGGACTTCTTGAGCTCTGCCATAACTTTCGAGTGGGACTTGTTGAGCTCTGTCATATCTTTCGCGTGGAACTGTTCAAGTTGCTTTGCTAGAGAGGCAAGCTGTTGCTGTTTCTCAGCCTCAGCCTCGGCTGCGGCAGTTTTGGTATCGCTAGGGCCACATCCATGTTGCGTTGCACGCAAGACGTTTTCCAGAAGCAAGCTGTTTCGACGCGTAAGATTGAACAGTTTGAGGTACTCAATCAGTGGTTCCAGAGGTGCCTTTCCGGCTCCGTCGTCATAAAGACTGGCAGGGCAGGCCTCAGCCAAAGCGCGGAATTTATCATGATCTTTGGAACACATGGCAATTGGACGCTTGTTGAGTACGTTCTTGTGCAAAAGTCCTTCAGGGTACAACTCCATGACACACCGAAGGGCCTCAAAAGAGCAGTGAGCCGCAGCATAGTGAACCGGTAGGTTGCCAGAGTTGTCCGGCTGCTTGAGGCTGTCAGGGTGGGCCACGGCCATTAGCTTGATAGCCATTGAGGTCCGACCCTTTTTGCAAGCAATGTGGATCGGCAGGCGTCCTTCAGCGTCCACATTGGAAATGGAGTCTGCCGAATGGCAATGTGAAAGAATGAATTGGAGTTCTTGTTCGCTCAAATTCTCCCTGTCGAGAACATAGTCGAGCGGGAATTTCCCAGTGACTGCCTTGTGTTTGGAAGCCTCTGGATAGGCATCAATAAGACTGTTCGTCAGCGACGAAAAGATGACACCAGGAACGGAATAGAATCGGAATAACAAATGCAAGGGAAACTGACCAGAAAAGTCTTTCGCCGCTGCACTAGCTGGGTTCTTGTCCAAGAGAAACTTCACAGTGGTAACATCACAGCAATGACGAAGCGCTTTATGAAGTGGCAGCATTTCATCCTTGTCTGGGTGCTTCAATCCCTCAGGGTACTTTTCCACCAGACACTCGACGAGATGGGTGTTGCGATACATGCATGCCAAGTGAATGGGGAGACACGCCTTGGCGTCCTGTTGCTTGATGCTGTCTGGGTAAGATGCCAAGAGTGCTTCGATGAGGCTCAGGTGACAGTTTTGCATACTGATAGCATAGTGAATTGGCAGGTTTCCCTTTTTATCCTTGATCTTCAAGGCTCCAGGGTAGTACTTGATTAACTTGCCGACAAGATCTTCATGCAACAAAAAATTCTTGGGCACGCGCTCGAAATCTAGGGCCGCATGGATCAGATTCATTCCACTTGTTGCGCCGATACAGGATGCAAAATCAACGGGACGATCTGCTGCTGCGAGTGTGTCAATGACATTCTGAAGGTCTCTCTTTCGAATGGCCTCAAATACCTGGGGCCATTTCGCCTTTACCTCCTCCGTGAGAGCCATGGTCGCTTCGCTTGATGAGTGAGTCTTCGTCGAGACCTAATTTGTGCGACAGAAGAGAGAACCGCCGACGAGGCGAGGCAGGGAAGGCGAAGCAAGGCGAAACTTGGTCGCAAAAAAGATATTGGCTTAGGGATAAGGTGAATAGTTTAGGGATAGGGTTGATATCTTCCGACCATCAATTTTGCGTTCTGACCTCATTTATGTTTCTCGACCATCATTCTTTGAAGATGTTGACCATGATGAGACCGCTGATTCGAAGGAGGACGGGGACAACTCCCAGATATTCACTAGTAATTTCAACTTTCTGCCTATGGTGTCTCTTGGTGAGAACGACAATGGGATTTGCCCCCCTTGCAAAAAGATGCCATCAACCGTTATCGGCTTCCGTCTTGTCGGCATCATCATTGAACCAGCCGGAACAAGACGAGGAAAATAATGACTGGAATACAGATGATGGAATGGGTGAATCCACGATGGGACCTGAGAAGAGCCAAATGCACGGATTCGTTTCGGACTTTTTGAAGAAAGAAAATGAAATCAAGCCAGAGGAGAACGACACGACTACGGCTGCCGAGAATCCCAACTACTTTACCCACTTGATTGCCGTTCCCATGGGATCCTGCCATGAGCTGTCAATTGAACTAGAGTCGGTCCAACGAGCAATCTTGTACCATTGTCCCGTTCTCGTACATTCTTGTCTGGTGCCAGCCACCACGCGACTTCCTCTTCTCTACGTGCATCAACCAGGGGGAACTGCCGTGTCACCATTGGCTGCCAAACAGGCCGCGGAATCCTTGGAAAAAATTGTACAAGATGCCGTACAAAAATGTGTCTATGATGACGACTCCATAGCAACAGTAATAGCCAGAAAACAAGAGTCCGCGGACGACGACGACGACCATCCCATAGACGGAGTCAATGCCGATGGAGTACGTCCCTTGACACTCACCTTTCAGTCCTTGGAAGTCGATGGCTCCAAGAACAATGCCTTGCACACAGTGGCGCTTTCCGATGATCCTGGAACGGTACGAATTCAAAACCTCGTGGCCGAATTGCAATCCACCATCGCCGACCAACTGGGATGGACCACCTCGCTTCCACCCGATGAACACTTGGAGATTAGCAATCCACCCGTCTTTCGGCCTCGAGTTCCCTTTATGCGTCTCCCCACCAACTTTCAGGATTACCTCGATCCCTTACCACACGGGGACGAACTGGCGAGGACGTCCGAAGAAGGAGGCAATGGGATATCGCCCATTTTCTGGGCTACCTGGTGGGACGATGTCTTTGGAATGGCACGGTTGCCGGAAATTGCAATTTATCCTCGACGGTCGCCAGACGGATTGGCAGAAGATGCCTTTTACATGCCCGCCAACGTCGTCACATTGCCAGAGGGGAACAAGGCCATGACACAACAGGAAGCCAAATTCAAGGACTATCAGGACCAACGCATGCAACAGGCAGAATATGACGCCAAGAAGGAAATGAGCAATGAGAGTAGCAACGACTTCAACAACCAGGAGGAGGTGGACGAGATGGATCCTATGCTGCAAAAGACTCGATCCCGGTTGGAAACACTCTATCAACAAGACATTCTGGAAGCCAGTCAACTAGAGGTCGAACAGGATCTCCAAGAGTTGGTAGATCAAAGCAAAGACCCCGATCGACCCAAGATTGATACAACTCTACTCGATGAGTGGACGCAAGAACGCATCAAAAAAGCCAATGCGGCAAAAGGAATTACTATGTACGATGATGACGATGATGACGAAGAGGAAGACAAGGAGGACGACAAAGAAGATGTCATCGAAAACGGCGAAGAGAATATCAAATCTATTAAAATTAATATTGCCAACAACAACGACCGTGAGGATCAAAACGAACTGGACGATTGGACTCTTGAACGGATGCGCAAAGCCGTGGAGTCACGCGATATTGCCAAAGAGAGATTGAACGTCGCAAAGGACAAGGTGGCCATCGAAGATAATCCCATCTTTCAAAAGTTCAAAGATGGTACTTTGGTGCCGGAATCGGAAAAGCCCAAAGCTCCCGTAGAAGTGGAAATCGAGCCATTTCCAAGCCGCGCCCAGTTTGTGGGCTTTTGGGAAGTCATGTCCTCACCGACTGGATTTGAACCGCAAGATGCTGGTGATGGCAGCACCTCCGAAAATCTGGTATTGCGTGTGGATGGAACCACAGCGGGTGGGCCCATCTTGGACCCCGAAACGAAGCATAAGGCGGCCGGGGGCACATGGAAAATCATACCCAATGAGGACGGAGAAACCGTACAACTTCGCATTCGGTTGGTCATACCACCAAAGAAAGAACGCATTCTTGTCATGGAAGGCACAGCCCAAAAGCGAGCCTTGGTGTCCCCGAGAAACAATCTACCACCAATGGCCAGTGGTGCCTTTGGCATACCTGCGTTGGAGGAAAAGCAAAAACGAGCCAACGATGAAGCAGACGAAGAGCTGCAAGAATTGACACGGGAGAAAATTTCGTGCTCGGGCAAGGTAGGACCATTATTCTGTAGTGGGACGAGTACCATACAAATAGATCCATCGCTCACTCTTATTTTCTATACTCTCAGGTATGGGTGGAAGACGCCATCACTCGGAAGAACAAAATTGATATTGGAGACTTCTCCTTGGTGAAATTGGATACACCCAGGGACCCTTCTCAGTATACAATCACAATTCCTCGTCCCATCCGCAATCAAGATTGAGTGGCTGCAGCTAGCTAGTCCCATCCGCAATCTCAAAAGCGTCAGCGCGGTCGCAATTTCTGGAGTCTAATGGCAGACTTGAGGCAAATATTTTGCTTCGTCTTAAAACTAATCCCGCCCTCGTGGGCGAGGGCCTACTGGTAGCCTTTGTAGCACAGTCGGACAATCTACACGTAGCTTTGCATCGATTGCATGATACAGTAACTACCGTAGCTGCGACCACGACGAAATGCCACCTCCTTCAGCTTGGCCACACCGGGACGGATTGCGCCACACAAGTATTCTGAGCCGGCTGTGAATCTTTGTGCCTCAAAATCCTCAGAGACGGATTGAATCGAGTCTCCTTGTGGTTGCATACTGGCAGAACACAGCGATTAATTGCTTCGCCAGCCTGGTACTGGTAGTCAATTTGCAGTCCTTCAGTGACAGCTCTGCCCAGCACGAGCATGGGTGGGCTCGTAACTCCGGTGAGAGGAAGTTGTGCTTGTTGCGTCTGTGCCTGGGGGCTCTTTCTCACGGTAAGCATATTGTAGCGTTGCTGTAATACGGTAGGACCCACTTTCTGGCGCCGCTGATTGTCCTTCTACTACTTCCAATGCTTGACTCAACTGGACTCCGAAGTGTTCTGACTGAGGACTCATTCAATCTTTCACCAGGTGCGGTATCCCAAATATTGATGTACCTAGTCCATCTGCAATAACTGGTATGCATTCATGCATCCATCCATGCAAGATAGTTGGTCAATCTCAATGCAATGATTTGGTGAATTGGTTCACACTGGACACATCATCCTCTATGGATCCATGGTCTGCAGACTGGAGGTTTCTTTTGTTGTTTTTGTGTCCGCTTCTGATTCAAGCCGGCACTGCGGTTGACCACCATGACCATCATTGTTGCCGGTATCGTCGTCCTCGTCGTCATCAAAAAAATCCAATATCTCATTGTGGGAAGCAAATTCGTCTCGCTTGGAAGAATGAGCACCGGATTGATTGTGGGCGTCATCATCTTCCGTGTCACTGCTGCCGTGCGGCCAACAAAGGGAACGGCAACAGCTTTTTTGTAATCTGTTACACGACCACCTTTGTCGCATGTACACCAAACAGTTCATAAACCTGCACCAAACAAACCACATGGGATCCGTTAGTGCTTTTGAACTTGAACAAGATCATTACGTTCGGGCACCATCAAAACAATCTATCTTTACTCACCCTTGTGCCGGTAGGAAGAAGGAGTGGAGAAGCAGAATGGCATATGGGGTTTCCCCTTTGGTTGCTTGCATGGTTCTCACAGTGGTTGGGAATACCAGTGTCAGGTAAAAGGCAATGCAGTAGAAGAAGGCTTGGACAGCCACCTGCAGATAGTTACATGAAGGAACACGTGAGTTCCGAAGATCCAGATGGTAAGAGAGCCAGCGGAACACAACACAACTAATCGCCATTGCTACTCACCTGTCTAGACTGCTTTGTTCGGTCCTGTGTTCGCCGGATGCTTTCTTGGTGGCGCAATGCGGTTCTTATGGTTGCCGACGAAGCACTACATGTACCCTGAATCGCGGCGCTTTCGATCTGGATTCGGAGGATTGACTTTTTAAAGGAATACTTCTCCGCCTTTTTTTCCGTCGCCAAGACATGAGCGTAAATGGAAATCATGACACCGGTCACAAAGAACAGGACGACCCATGCGGGGATGTACCAAATGAGATAGGCGTTCTTGGCAACATCCGTGGGTTGAGAGGAGCACCAGTAGTTGGCGGGCCCATAATACCCCAGGAACAAGCCAGGCAGAGAAACTCCCAATCCAACGCCAATGGCATAGAGATAAAAGAAGGGTTCGATGGATTCTCGGATTCTCTTTTCCTTCCATGCAAAGCGGATGGAGAGGAGGTAGTATAACGCAATGCAGGCATTAAAGTTCAGCGTCGTCACACTGAACCAGATGAAGAACGCCTGCGCTTGGCAGGTAGCATGGTTTCCCACTGGATTATGATACCCCGGTGTGCCTCGGGGCACCGCCCAAGTCCCCAGGAACATCCAAGTCGAGCACAAGACATCCGTCAGAGACATGGATCCCAGCAGCCGGTAGAAGACCTTGGACCGCTTCCTCGGGTCTCTCCAAATCGCTTGAAGGATGTAGCTCGAACCACACAGCGACAAGGTGCTGGCTATCTTTTGCGCAACGGCCAAACCCAGCTTTTGGTTGTCGGTGAGGCCCGCCATCTTATAGTTAGCTTGTCAAAAACCAGAAAATGGCAGACTGACCGATCGATGGAGGCTTTGAGACCAAGGCGACTTGATAGATTTTGGAAGAACCACCTGCTCGGCCTGTTGTGGTGTTGTTGTTCGTGGCATTTCTGGCTGTTTTCTACGTACTACCGGTACGGGTAGCTACGGTAGTAGTATTTACCCTTACCGTTCGAAAGGAATGATGAAGCGAGTGGTGCAACGGTACCGGTACAACCACTATCGTACTGTATGCCTCCGACATCAACCATCCAATCTTCCCCTCTGCCAGGCAACTGTGAGTTGGAGGCTCCCTTAATTAAAACTCACGGCTCACGGTCATAGGCGTCTGGCATACGGTCACCTTCTGCAGGCATTTGAAGAGCGCTTTTTACATGTACAAACCAATCTTCTCCTTGGAGCTTGGAGCTTGGAGGTTGCTGGAACAGCCTTCCACATGCGAGAATTCCAAATAGGTCTACCGGTACCTGGTATGGTCACACCGGTCCAGGAGTAGAGGGTGATGAGCTACGCGGTTTCCTGCCGTTTCTGTGGATGGGTACCACGCTGAGCGCTGAGCTTGCATTGCATGTTCAAGGTTGTCGGAAAGCTCAAAACCGCAGGGACAGTAACGTAAACTATCGGAACGTAACGTAACATAATCAGGTATGGTTTTTACTAATAAATACTGTGCAAAAGACCAAACCTGTAACGGAACGTATCGGAACGTAACCGAGCGTACCCGAAAACCTGCACATAACGAAAAACCTGCACGAAACTCCCGCACGTCCATGCACTCATGTTACCGCTGCCGCTCATGTTTCTGACAATCGTCAACTAACATCAATTGTATTGGACCTGCATTTGCTGTTTCCAGGTGCATGTTTTACCCTCTACTCCAGGTATTGGACTTCGAACAAGAGCACCCACTTGGCTGGTCTACGGACCGCACAGTCGTACCCGTACCCGAGATCTGAGACCAGAGAGTCACCCACAATTCCTTCCTCGTAAGAATCTAGCTATTAGCTAGCTAGCAGAGGAAGTTTACTTTCTCTTGGCTATCTATTTTCTAGTTTTTATCTATTTTCCGTACCACCAAGAATATTTTTGCTATCTAACCTTGTGGCCAGCCACCTGGAGGCCTCGTTTGACTCCTGCGGACCAGAAACGTTCAGCTTGCTCTTTGCTCATGTTCACACCAAAGAGAGCGTTGGCATAGAATGCCAGGCTTTCCCAGGTCCAAGTTAATTGTGGGGGTTCCACCGCACTTGGACAATCAGGATGGCTGAATATGGTGAGACCACCATCCAGATGATCATCTGATACCAAACCGTTTCCAGTGACTCCTGGAATCCATGCAGTCTGTAGCAGCATCTCCTTGAGCTCTTCGAGTGACTGGGGCGTCCTTACAACAGTTTCTAGCTTGGGTAGTGACAGCCAGCCTTCTGCAGGCAACACCACAGTTGTGATGATGTGCATCTTGGCCAAAGCTGCATCATTCAAAGTGCGTTCACGACCTGTAGATATCAGATAGTCTACAAACTCCTCCACTACCTCAAACTGTGAGATGTCCCCAGTCCACATCAAGTCTTGAATATCCATGCATGCACCATACACATCATAAACAGTGATGTTGCCCAAAGCAGCCGTTGTGGCAAGACATCCTGCAGAATAGCAGTAGTAGTCGGTGTCACCATTGTCATTCTCGGAACCAGCAATCAGTTTGTTGGCTGATGTTGGTTTCGCTGTCGATGTAGCCTGCAGATGACCAATGTTGTAAAAGAAGCCAGAAAACCCTCCTCCGGGTACATACAAACAGGTATTGGGATCCTTCACAGCGTGCTCTTGTTTTGTTGCTCCTCGTATCATCCATGAGAGAGTGCCAAGGGCAATGCACACAGAGACAAGTGCTGCTTTGATTTTAAAACTTCTAGTATTGAATGCGACCATGTTTTGGTTGTTTTTATGTCACAGAGAGAGGTAATCAAGAAGTTCAATTGGTTTGGTTTCGCCCCAGTTACTCGAATTCTGTTCATCGGCATCCTCACCTTCGCCAGCGACTGAGAGCTATGCAGCTTCAAAATCGTTGAATACTACATACGATTTTGTGAGCTCCTTCTGCCATGCTCGGGAGTCTGCTTTTCTATTGCAGGTAGTGGGGGTAAATAAAATTTTATTTCTAATTGATTATTTGGTAGTTACATGAGATTTAGGATTAAAGTTACAATTTGATGGGAAGAATTACACGCACATTAAAATATGTTTTACCGCATCTACCTGAAACACAAAGTTGCCCAGAAAAACACGCGTGTATTCGGCTTCATCTAATAAGTTAACTCAGGAATTTCGTCTCCTGGAGACGATTTGCTTTAGGGGTAATGGTACCGATGGGGGCAGAGGTTTGAATTATACCCGGCGCGCATTACTTAGAAGGCCCTGTAGAAGTCTACGTATTCGACTAGTATTGTATTGAGGGATCAGTCAACGCATTACATGCACATGAAAGTCGCCTTGCGTTCTTCACATTTTAAAAGTTGCTCCTAATTTTTCGGGGTCGCTGTGATTTATTGGACCTTGATCTTTTTTCAATGACTGACTTTGAATGACGTACGAGGTGAAATGCGAATCTCAGAAAGGTAGTTGTAGTAATAAAGTTTTTATATACAGATTAATTTACCCTATATCCCTCCGTTCATACTTATAACAATAACCCGTCTTCTGGCTGGAACATTTCATCGTATTGATCTTACTCCTAGACAGAAAGCCAATAGTATCCTTAAATCTTGCAAGCTGTCTCTCATTCGTTGTGGCATGGCAAAGATTCTTTGGATCCCATCCCGCTTCTTCAATAAGACAAACCATCCATGGTTCGCAACCCTTGATAACACCACGTAAGCCCAGTTTTGACAGTATCGCATGAATGTACCAATAACCACACTGCAGTATATCCCTGTAATTTGTGTCCAGTTGTCGCAGAATTGCTGATAATCGGGAACTGCTTACCCTTCATCTTGGTGTGTACAACTTCTCCGTCATAAAACCATCTGGTACTGAAAGTGTAGTCTTGCTCCGTTACATAAAAAGTACGTGGCATAATAGTCTCCATTTCATGTTCCACAAGGATAGATTTGACTTGACCTGAGAAAAAAGCCCGAATCTTGCAGCCGTTGTCGAGTTGAATAACCATGGGGGTGCAACCATGCCTCACATTCACCTTTCTCACAAAAAGCCGAGATCCATTGGCTTCTCCATTCGGACATTCGTGTTCTCTGTAAACATTACAGGACACCCCTTATATAACTTCAAAGCAGGATCAACACGTTTTCGTGAGTCCGAACCGGGTTTTAACGAGTCTTCTCCACATGTTGAAAAGAAGTGCTTTAAACCGAATTGCTCTTAACAGGAACCAGTGTCCCTGCTTGATTGGCCATTTGAAGATCGTCCATGAAAAATGAGTACTGCATCCATCAGCACGGAATCATCAGCAGGTTTGTTCTTCCCGCAAAATTCTTCGAAGATAGCTGAGTTAATGGCATCTCGATCTCGATTCAGATAAGTAGCAACTTGAATGTTCTCTGGTGGAACATGGGTTGGGCCAACCATGCAGGCGTCATTGATGGTCTCAATATCTTCTTCTGTTGGTCGCCCTTCACGAATCTTAAACAGCGTTGCCCCCATTCAGGATCGTCTTTGAAGCGGTGCATTCCATCTAACTCAATAAATGAATTCAGAGAGTCATGAAATTCAGGAATGGTTGCTGAAGATTGTAAATTGGGGGCGTCCCACTGGTTCAAGTTGAGAGTAGTCCCCGCGAACACCAAGTTAAGTCCCCCAAATGGTTGGTATTCGTCTTGCATCAAGGTCTTGGTGTAGTGGAATATCTTCACTAAGTCAAGTTCCCCCGCGAATGAAATTTCGTCGATGATAAGCATCCGTGTCGTCACTCCATTCTTCTACCAAGTTCTTCGCCACACTTTCCCGAGTTCTGTTCAATCCCACAGCTGAATGCGTTGTTTCCCCATGTAGTATTGTAGCAGCAACCCCGACATAGCAGTGACAACAATGTTCGGTCGTTAAATGGATGATCAATCAAACTGCAGAATTCTTTGCCATAGGCATGACTAAGTCAATTACGGTAGTCTTCCCACTTCCTCCAGGCCCATGTAGAAGAAGAATCAGTTGGGTGCCACGACTTCCCTTCAAAATCAAAAGTTTTTACGAGAAAGTCGGACTTTTGCCTTCAACCCCATATCCGGGACTCCATCCTCTAAGTCCACCTTTTCAGCTTCCTCATAAAATGTCAACAAGAAGGCTGCAATGATACACTCGAAAGCCCTTCTCTGTTTGTCGTCCAGATTGGCAGCCGTTGCCCAGTCACTTATACTTCTCACGCTTCCATTCGCCTGCGACACTTCAACCTGCGGATTGTACTTAAATACATTTGCCCTTTGGATGCACTCCCGTTTGTTAAGTAGAACTTCAATGTCTTGTGATATCGAGGTGTAGGCGGTTCCACTCTGCTTCTCTTTGTAGTGCCAGTCGTGTGAAAGTCAGCACTTAGGTAACAAATTCGTCTTCATCTAACGAATTCTCAGGAATGGGTAACTGCACGTTGTATCCTGCGTTGTCGCTTCCATTGTGACGTATAGCCGTAAAACTAAGACCATCAAATGTGCTTGCCAGAAAGTCCCGGTTTGAATCTGTTGTGCCCTGGCTCTCAAGATCACGTATCCAATCTTCGTAAACCTTTTGAATCAGATCATCTTCCTCATGTTCGTGCTCTCATCAGATTCGTTTTCGTACATGTTCTCCTCCCAATTTCCGGTCTATAGGGCTTAGTGACTCGTTGAAGATCATCCTCTTTCACCTTATACCTCGGGTTGTTGAAAGCGGTGTCTTGAATGTTCTGGATGAATGACAGGTTCCTTTCTGAGAAGACGACGGGTTCTTCGTTATTCGCTTTTCTCAGAACATCGTATTCATACACTTCACGAAGTCTTTCAGCGAAAGCAAAGTTGGTCTGGGGTACGGACTTCTTTAAATCAGCCAAACATCGATGCGGCAAGTACAAAGCCAACAGCACTTCCGCATAAGTATCCATTGCCTGGTTCAGTTCGCCAGTAGGACACGTCAGGATATTCGCACCAAAACCGCCTGCATCTGAGAAGGCCCATTGTGGAACCCGAACCAATGCTTCTTCTTTCCTCAAAATTACTCCCGCTGAAGTTTCACCAGTTAACACCCCGTCGTTTCCTTTGATCGCTGATGGATGCACGAAATGCCCAGTGTCAGCCATAAAGGCCATTTCTCCTCATCAGTTCGCTGACGCTTCCGCCTGTGGACACTCTTCATTGGTCGTTCCTCGTAAAGCTCGTAAAACCGCTTCACTGACACATTCTCTAGATCTTTGTTTCGACACAGATAGTGGAGCGCCTGGTTCTCAAGATAAGCCTGACCTGTTGGTGAATATCGTAGTTCGATGACACTTCTTGTTTTTCAACAGCAAC
>CAICTM010000087.1:0-127362 GCA_903772945.1 Seminavis robusta | reverse complement strand
CTCCTATCGGAGAACATTGGATTCTGCGAACGCATGGAATCCTCCGAAGACTTTGACAAGGGCGTGTGATGCCAAGCAAGCTCCTCGAAGAGAACAACAGCAAGAAGTACAAGTCTACTCGCAACAACGACCACTCTTCCAAGAACGAAGAGAAATGGTGCGACTACCACGAGTCAGACCACTCACAACACTGCTGACTGCATGACTTTGAAGAAGCTCAAGAGCCAGTCATTCCCGTCTGACAACGATAACAAGCCAACGTACAACAAGAACAAGACTTGAAACGCAAGTCCGACGACGCCAAAGACCTACACCAAGAAGGAACACTCTGTCCTCATGAAGAAGTTTAAAACGCTGCGGTCAAGGCTGATCGCAAGAAAGAAAAGCGAATGCAACATGTTGCCAGCGCAAGTCTGACAACTCCGACAACGAGGACGACTCCTCTGTTGGATCCATCAACAGATGGACAAGAAATGGCCGCGTCGACAAGCGCTTGCCGAATTCGACTTCAATCTTTCGGATGGAGAGATCTCGTCTGAGGATTAGGCCAGGATGATGATTCAACGGAACATGTTCCGATTCTCCATACCTAAGTGATGAAGATATCTCACTAAATAGTAAACAAGTTTGTTTGCAACTAACGAAGTCTACGCAAAATTAGATAATTGCCTAAAAACTGCTCAACTAGACTACTGACGATCTGTTCAGCATCGTTAACTTCGTCCATGCCAATCAACTCATCAACTCGCACGACAAGAGACCTTGAAACTATCGTCTATTTAGATTTAACAGACGAGCGAAAGGGAAACGAAACCCTTACACTCTGTTGCTTACTGGATACAGAAGCATCCGGAAACCTTAATTGCTCAAACTCATGCTAAGAGTTTACTCATGAAGAATCATGGGGGCGTCCAAACATTGCGGACTGCTTCTATGAAGGAATTGAGACCCCGCACGAAGAGTAAGGGCACACTCGCGATCCTGAGTTCCACGATGGTAGAATTGTCAAGTGGAATTTACACGTCACCAAGAACTTGGGGCGCAAGACGTGATCATAGGTCAAGACACTCTTGCGATCTAAGAATCAAGTTTGATTTCACTACCATGTCATTGGGGTGGAACCGCGCATTTTTCCCGCGAAAGAGGCAACAATAGAAAGGAGAACTTCTCCATTTCCGATTCTGCAGCTGTCAGCGACAATGCAAATAGTCTCAAGAAGATTCTTGATACGACATACGAACAAATAGGCTTAAGGCAGATATGCCAAGTCGAAATCCGTTAAACAAGGAGGAGCAAGAACTGCCTCATGCCTTTTCAACCAAGTGCTCGACCCAGTCGAGGATACTTGGGGAGAGTTGCGAAGGACGACTACGAAGTAGAACTTCGTCCCGACTTTAAATCCTATTACACTAGGTCACCCTACTCCACGGGTCCATACCAACACTCTTAAAAGGAGGTTGAACGTCTCTGCGAAACAGGGGCACCTCAAGAAGGTGAATCGTTCCAGTGGGCGGCACCAACTTTTATCTTCCCAAGAAAGATGGATCTGCACGATTCATCTCGGCTTTTCGGGAACCGAACAAACGGATCAAGCGGAAGCCTTATCCTATCCCAAAAGACAGGACATGCTCTTGAACAGAGGATTCAAGTGCGCTACTAGTCTAGACCTGAAACACGGACAATACCACATCGAGTGTCACCTCACTCGAAGCAACACTAATTGATATCCATTGCACTCCGAAGGAAAGCACGAGTACCAGAGGTTGCAATGGCTATGTAATAGTCCCGACATCTTCCAAAGGAAAATGAAACACGCATGCATGACTTAGAAAATGTCCGTGCATACGTTGATGATCAACTCAACCTAACGGACGTCGATCTCGCGAATCGCGTTGAACAGTAGGATGACCTTCCCCAAAGACTAACCAAAAGTCGGGATTGAAATCACACTACAAGGCCTCCTCGATAGAAGAACTGGAGTTCTAGACAATTGGACTTCTCGAGAAGGAAGCCAACTCCTAACTAAAAGAAACGATGCGATCCAGCTATCGCTTTCTACCAACAGGAAATAACTTCGTGAATTCATTGGACCAATGAACTACCAAGGGCTGCTCCAGACATCAGACGGATAACCATCGTTTGAACCAGACGTGGGTTACCCAGTATCCATGACCGGTCGTCATGGACAAGAGAACGTGAATCCCGCGTAGAGGTCGAGAAGACTCTCCGGGATGAACATGGACTTCGTCGCAAGTTACGCGCGTACAATCGTGACAAGTTCACCACATCCGTTTCAAAAGCAAACCGGAAATACATCAAGGAACGTCGCCAACGACTTATCCAGAAAACACCGATAAGGAGAACACGGCACGTGTCCCTTATCAACACATGTCAACGACAATATGATGATCATCAGTATCAAAACCGTTAATACGGTTAGCCAACGCACACAAGGGTCCTTACCACACAGACCGAGTCAATAACAATGGCACTGTACGGCTCCGACTACTACCGCCATAGCGGCACAGTTCACCAGACTTGGAACATAAGGTATTTACACCCATACAAGCCTGATCCCCTTGTAGGATTGCCATCGTGCGACAGCACATGTCATACATCCAATCTCCGAGATTGCCCCGCACTTTAATTCAATTTCTCCTTGTCCGAATGATGTGTCGTGCCTTCTGTGACACCTTGTCAGGGGCGAATGAATACACGGATCTTAGCCTATATTCGCGACTCGATCCTAGAAGGGTTTGAGTCGACTCATGACTGAGTCTTTCGTGAAAGTCATTGAGACAGGTTCTCAATGACCTCTAGTCATACTAGGTCAATGGTGAAACATCGCGCTAGATATTTTAGCTGCGTGGAGAGATTCCACGCTACTAGATAAATGCTAGACGAATCTTCACGCGTTCGTTTTTGGATCGTGGAGTGAGTAGGATCGCTACCGCAACCTACCCTATCACACTCTACAGTCTCCGCGGGGTTCAGATCTACGATCTCTTTGATTGTGGATCTCTCTCGTTGATTAGTTTCATAGCTTTCTAATCCTCTCAAACTTTCATTCTCTCAAACTCAAAAACACTCGAAAGATCTTTACACTAGCTTTAGCGTAGTGCATTCTGCTTGTTTTGCATCCGGATCACAAATAATGCACGAAAACATATTTGTATTTTTCCTTCATCCACTGGACCTGCAGTGAGGCCCTGGAATTTGTGAATTGTTCGAGCAAAGGCAAGATCCAAAGGGAGGTATGTTCGCGAACAACAGTGAAAATCACAAGGAACTGTCACCATGGGTATAGGAACCAACTGAATGCAGAAGAACGTGAAATTGAATAATGATATCTGTGCCCATTGTGCATGCAATTCACCCAAATATCAAATACATACCATTGGATTGTTTTTATCCCAGGTGGGACCAATATACAATGGGAATTCAACCACAACATACTTTGTTGCATTACCAATGTTTGGATTAGTTCCTTTTGCAAAAACAATTTCTCTCACAATACCACAGGCACCATTATGGAGACCCCATCCAGGCTTGAAATTTTTCCATTCTGGTTCGTGGCGCCTAGATTATCATTTGAGTATCAGTAATTTTGTAGCATTCTGGCATTTCAGCTGAATTGAGCATTAGTCATATCTTAATAGCTAGAGAAATGTAATGCAGAAAGCAAGCCAAAAAGGAAAGTGTCCTATTTAATGCATAAAAACCCTCAGGTATAGATACATTTTATCTAAAATGTGACATAGGCAAATCTTGGATATTTACTTATGCAAGCATGTTCTTTACTTAGGTATATATGATATACATGATGATATAATAATAAGAGCATGCCATTGGAAAACAGTTACTGGTCAAAGTGAGGCTTTTTACTAGATTTATGGTAAGTTACCTTCAAGTAGATGGTGGCAAGAAGTAATTAAGACAAACTATGAATGCATAGAAATTTGGATTTAAGGTACATTTAAGTAATAGGGTTAAGGTTATTGAATACCATTCCCATCGGGCACAGATTAAATATTGCACTAAGAGGCAATAAGAGGATCCATTGGAAAACAGTTACGAGTTAAAGTGTGGCTTTAAATAGATTTATGATGAATTAACTTCAAGTTGATGGTGACAAAAAATACTTAAGGAGAACTATTAGAATTTGAATTTAACTTAAGCTTATTGAATACCAATTCCCATAGGGCACTAGATTCATGAGATATTTAGCTTTGTAGTTAGGTTGCGAGCTGTCAATGTTTTTCCTTCTTTCTTTGGGACTTAGGTTTGTGGTGTGCTTTGCCTTGCCCTGTGACAAATACTTGAGAGTATTTTTTTGTTTGCTTGATACAAGACCTCATAAGGTATCTTGGTTTCCATTTTTTGATTCACCCAAGCCAAAGTGTTTTGAAGTTGTGTTGAATTGCATGCACCAGTGGGTACTGTGTTTTTGTTAAGTGTGCTGAACCAATCCCTTATGCGTTTGATCTGAACATATTACAATATTTGTGCTGTTTTTAAGGTGAGTTCTTGAATGCGTTCAGTAGTGATATTTTCTCCACGGAAATATATTGCAGAACAAGGCCTTCATCATCACCTAAGGTAGTGCCTCTTGAAGCAGCAGATATAAAACCAGGCCTGTACTTCGACCTTCTGCTTGTTTTGCATCCGGATCAAAAATAATGCACGAAAACATATTTTGTATTTTTCCTTCATCCACTGGACCTGCAGTGAGGCCCTGGAATTTGTGAAATTGTTCGCAGCAAAAGCAAAATCAAAGGGAGGATGTTCGCGAACCAACAAGTGAAAATCAACAAGGAACTGTCACCAGATGGGTCTAGGAACCAACTGAATGCAGAAGAACGTTAAATTGAATAATGATATCTGTTCCCATTGTGCATGCAATTCACCCAAATATCAAATACATACCATTTGATTGTTTTTATCCCAGGTTGGACCAATATACAATGGGAATTCATCCACAACATACTTTGGTGTATTACCAATGTTTGGATTAGTTCCTTTTGCAAAAACAATTTCTCTAACAATACCACAGGCACCATTATGGAGACCCCATCCAGGCTTTAAATTTTTTCCATTCAAGGAAACTTTGGCACCAACACATAACATGGAAGTACCCGGAGATTCTTCTTGGAAATGCCTTGCAACACCTTTGGAGAATTTAGTACCCCATGTCTTTGGCTGCACAATTTCTGTTGGATTAGATGAACTTTTCAAACTTGATAGACATTGAATGTTCATGCGAATTCGTTATCATTTGTCCAGAAAATGTTGATAGCATTTTCGCAAATTTTTTCAACAACTTCCTTACCATGCTTTCTCTTGATTTAATTTAGATGTAGTGACTTCAATTTAGCAACATCTTCATCAAATATTATCCCCATTCCTTAAACCGTGAAAGTAAACTCTACTATCTCGTTTGATTCTTGTCCATCTAACCTCTCGATTGGCGCAATTGGAACACTTTTTGTGCAAAGGCAGCAAAACAATTTTTCCGTCCGAGATCGTGTTCGTCCATCTTCTTCATCCACGAGCGTGGAATTCCATGAAAAACAATGTCAATGACTTAGTCATGGTTCAATGTTTGGTTGGGTCCCAAAGGTGGTAGACGAGGAAGTTTCATCGGTGTTCATCCGACTGATGTTGTTGACATAAGCCCGAGAAGACATATCAGCAGGCTTTCGCATCTTGCGGCGCATGAAGCGTTTCTGCTTTTCAAGAGCCCTGTAGGGACAGACCGCTTCGATACAGGCATTTATGCAAACGTAATGTCAGTGTTGTCCAAAGCAGGCTGAGCTGCTCCGTTCGAGGCAGCCTGGAAACGTGTTTGGAAAGTGGCTTCGTCTTCGACGCCACGTATGTCCGGCGAGGAGGCAATCGCGTTGATGGCAATCTGGCGCAAGGCATCCCAACGTACTTCACGATGGCCTGCACCGCTAGATTCGTAACTGCTCATTGCAGAGCTAGAAGTCATCTCCCTGAGGAGGTTGTGTTTGTCGTCAGGCGTAGCAATGGCGAAGCCCGACGAAGACCTTCCCATACGTCCAGCCACTTGATGGTCTGACGTGGAGTCTAAGATCCATTGATGATTTGGACCTTGAAGGTGTACTTGGGGCTGTTAGCATCTGCTGGAATAGTGCGAAGTTTTGAGGTGGTAGAGCGAGAATCGTCGATTTCGCATTCATCACCGAGGTCGATGAGAGGAATGGGAGATTGGGTTGTCACGCAGCTTGGACTCGAAGCTGGTGTATGCGTCTTTGGAATCTTCATGGTGAGGAAATAGGTTGAGGGAGCTGAAAGTATTTGTGTTTGTTACAAAATGCACTACGCTAAAAAGCTAGTGTAAAGATCTTTCGAGTGTTTTGAGTTGAGAGAATGAAAGTTATAGAGGATTAGAAAGCTATGAAAAACTAATCAAGAGAGAGATCACATCAAAGGAGTAGATCTGAACTCCCGGGAGACTGTAAGTGTGATAGGGTGGTTGCGGTAGCGATCTACTCCATTCAGATCCATAAACGGAACGCGGGAAGATTCTCAGCATTACTAATAGCGTGGAATCTTCCACGCCACTAATATCTACGCGATGTTTCAACATCGACCAGTATGCTAGAGTCATGAACCCTGTCTCAAGACTATTCACGAAGACTAGTCATGAGGTGACTCAAAGCCTATCTAGGATCGAGTGCGAATAAGGCTAAGAGCCGTGTATTGCAAGAGGTCGCAGTACAGGCCTTGTTTTATACTGCTGCTTAAAGAGGCACTACCTTAGGTGATTATGAAGGCCTTGGTTCTGCAATATATTTCCGTGGAGAAAATATCACTACTGAACGCATTCAAGAACTCACCTTAAAAACAGCCACAAATATTGAATATGTTCAGTATCAAACGCAGAAGGGATTGGTTCAGCACTTAACAAAAACACATTACCCACTGGTGCATGAATTCAACACAACTTCAAAACACTTGGCTTGGAGTGAATCAAACAATGGAAACAAGATACCTTATGAGGTCTTGTATCAGCAAAAAAAAAATACTGCTCAGTTGTCAGGCGTGCAAACACACCAGCAACCTAGCCCAAAAGAAAAGAAGGAAAAAACATTGACAGCTGCGCAACCTATACAAAGCACATTCATGAATATGAGTGCCCTACGCTATGGTATTCAATAAGCTTCAAGTTAATTCAAATAATAGTTCTCCAATATTTTTTGCCGACCATCAACTATGAATTAATTCATCATAAATTATTAGCCACCTTATAACTCGTAACTGTTTTCTGGCATCCTCTTATTGCCTCTTATTGGCTAAATATTGAATCTGGTGCCCATGGGAATGGTATTCAATAACCTTAACCTATTACTTCAATGTACCTTAAATCCAAATTTCTATGCAGTCATAGTTTGTCTTAATTACTTCTTGCCACCATCTACTTAAGGTAACTTAACATAAATCTATAAAAAGCCTCACTTTGACCAGTAACTGTTTTCCAATGGCATGCTCTTATTATTATATCATCATGTATATCATATATACCTAAGTAAAGAACATGCTTGCATAAGTAAATATCCAAGATTTGCCTATGTCACATTTTAGATAAAATGTATCTATACCTGAGGGTTTTTATGCATTAAATAGGACACTTTCCTTTTTGGCTTGCTTTCTGCATTACATTTCTCTAGCTATTAAGATATGACTAATGCTCAATTCAGCTGAAATGCCAGAATGCTACAAAATTAGCTGTATACTCAACATGATAATTCTAGGCGCCACGACACCAGACAGACCCACACGGGGTTGATGAAATCTTGGGAGACCTCGCATGGAGGATGGTAAGCAGCAATGCTCACCAGTGATCAGGAAGACCAACAGAGCAGCACGTTCCCAGTTCCGTGGTCGAGAAAGTCGGTGGTGGAGATAGTGACGTTGGACTGACACCACGTACCACAAGTGAACGTGTTCGAGAACATTCGAAAAAACAATTCCGCCACAATTTGAGGAAGGAAAGACACAAAAAAATTCCCAACACGCCTACACGATAGTGGTTGACAGTTGACAGTTGACAGTGGACAGAACAAGCCAAGGAAGCACACCATATTCGATTCATTTCTCTTCGATCCCACAATCGCCAAGCGCGTTTATTTTTTGTGGGCTACTACGTTACCGCTACCATGCTTTCAACAGTGCTAACCAAGGCCCCTCTCTGGGCAAGGCTCAAGTCAGTCCCATCCGAGCATCCGTTTGCTTTCGGAGTTGTTATTTCGGGTATCAAGACCTCATGTTCCGACTTGTTGGTTCAAAAAGTAATCGAGCGCAAGGAACAAGTGGACTGGAAACGCAACGCTGCATTCGCCGCCTTTGGCTTCGTCTACCTTGGAGGTGTCCAGTATGCAATCTACGTTCCATTTTTTGGGAGACTCTTTCCCCGAACTGCCGCATTTGTGGCCAAACCGTTCCGAGAAAAGGTCAAGGATACCCGAGGGATTCTTGGCACCGCGGCACAGGTATTCCTTGATCAAGCCGTTCATCATCCCCTCATGTACTTTCCAGCTTTCTATGCGACGGTGAGTTCAGATGTGTGAAAAATCGAACGGATTGGCATGTCATTGGCGGATAACCTCTCACGCTTTGCACTTTGTTAAACTGACTTCTGCCTCTTTCCACAACAAACTGTAGAAAGAGCTCGTGATGAAGGAGAAACCTGACGTTGGACGAGCCATGAGCGAATACCGACAAAACATGAAAGAGGATCTCTTGGCTCTCTGGAAAGTGTGGGTCCCTGCCACATTCGTCAATTTCTTCTTTGCTCCCATGCATCTTCGTATTGTTGGCGTGGCCGCCACTTCTTTGGTTTGGACTTGCATTCTCAGTGTAATGAGAGGGGGCGATGTGCAGCACGCTGAGGACATGATTGGAGGAGCTGTCACAGGGGCATCTTTTACCCTGTTGAAGGAAGGGCTCGACGAAAGGTACAACACTAGTCCGGTCGAACTGGATCCTGATCAAGGCCATCTCTGTATCTCGGCAGCTGGAAAGCAACGACCAGGTCTTGTGGCCTTGTTGGCTCGTCATGTTGCCAGTCAGGGTGGCAATGTCACACACTCCAAAATGGTACGATTGGGGGAAGAATTCATCATCCAAATGCATGTAGCTGTTCCGCAGGACAAGCAAGTTGACCTGTTGACTAGTTTAGAGTCCAACCCAACACTTCATGAATTCAATATTCAAGCCACAAAGTTGAACGTCCGATGCTACAAGAAACAGGCCAAGGCTGTAATTGGGATGCAAATCCATTGCGTTGGCCGAGACCGGTAAGTTCTCCTATCGAACTGGTGCCCATTACCATGGCGCAGAGATGGCTTGCCAACGCACACTCATTCCACTCAAACACTATTGTTGACTTGCAGACCCGGTATGTTAGCGGCTGTTGCTGAAAGAATCGCAGGAAAAGATATGTCCATTGAAAGCGTTGAGACCCAACTGCGCATGCACGGGGATCAACGTGAGTTTGTGGTGGACGCACTTGTCAGCTCAAATAATGAATCGGACAAGGAGAACTTGACGGATTTGCTGAACGACCTCAGCAAAATAAAGGAGGAGCTGGGTCTTGACACTCTAGACATTCGTGTTCAAGGCTGCGTGAAGGACTAAATTGCACTTTGAGAACAACTACCTCAGCTTCCAACGCCCAATCGTTCAGAGTGAATTGCTGTTTCCCAATTTTGAATTGACCCATCCATGTACACACGGTGACTCCCACCAAATCACAACCAGCCTTCCATTGCATAACAAATCGGCGAGGAGTCACCCAGATCAAGCGCGGAAACGACAATCCACCCTTATATTATTGCTTGATCAGAATCAATCCACAGGTTTTAAGTTGAGTCTGTGGGTATCTCTGCTTGTCCAAATCATGCCACGAGACCACCACACCGGTGCTACAGGCTGCTAGTTCTCACTTAGTTAAGAATAATTTTGCTATCAATCTTCTGATTCGATTCAGTACTGTAGCTACCGGTAAATTTGTCTCAGAGCCGCCGGTATGGTATCACGCCCTTCACATGTTTCTAAATTTCCGTACCGATACGGCGTCAGAAGAAGAGCGTCACTGGAGATCCATGTACTTCAAGCCTCACTGTGTTGCCATACTGCTATCGGGCGACTAAGTATGTAGTAGCCAAACAACAAGTCGCACAAAGAAGCCAAACATAAAAGCCATTTACAAGCCCCAAACTATGAGAGTATTTATTCAAAACTATGATTGCTTCCGTCTTCTACCTTTGGCTGTTCCTTGCCACTTCCACCCCGTAGTCTTTCTCCTTCTTCGCGCTCCTGTACACACTTCTTACACTCGTTCTCGTAGACTTTTTGAAGGAAGACAGAACGCCACGGGCCGACTTTCCAACTCGAATAGAGTACATGTCAAAGAATTTCACGAAGCGCGCTGCATAGTCTCGTGGAGACACACAACTGGCCTCCAATGCATCCATACCTTGTAACATACGGTATCTGGACTCCACCACTTTCCTGGAGTTGTACTCCTGCAGGATATCAATAACTCCCATATAGAAGAGCTTTCCTTCGCACATCATCTCACCAAGACGGTTATTGTCGTATTTCATTGGCATGTCCAAACCAACAGTGTCCATCAAGAAGCCTCCGTCTTTCCGGTCCGACAGCGGAGCCACGAAGTTGGGAATGCCCCAACCTTTGAGTATTTTGTCATCGTCTCTACACCGACATGGGGAACTCATGCAGTGGTAGCAAGGTCCTGGGATCATTCGCCGATGACCGTGGATGTCGTGTAAGCGGTGGAATGGCCAGTAGATCTGCTCAATAGTTTGCGCTTTCTTTTTCTCAATGTCGCTGTTGGCGGAACTCATGTTCGGACTGGTTATAGCTCTGGGAGGACGATTAGTGGATCCTTCCAAATAACTGCTATCGTCTTCGTCCAAAATGTCGTCAAACATTGCCATAGGCGGTCCCAGGTTGTCTGACATTTCATGGATTGATCTTCGCATGTTCTCGTTCCCCCTTGCAGAGAATGACATGTTCATAGAGTTATGCAGTTGCGCTTCGCTTTCTGCGCCAGCGGAATTGTCAGCGCTGGTTGTGCTACTCAACGTTGGCCTACGAGCCAAGGAAGGTCGTCTTGCCGTTGACCTCCTTGCGCTGCCGTCCATACCGGTACCGCCGTCCCTTTCTTTCGCCTTGGGTGTCACGTGATGAATTCCAACCAGCATCGAGTAATCCATAATTCCATTCCTCTGCAAGAAATTGCAATCTCGAATCAGCTGACGCCTCACCCTGTCTCGAAGCTCAGGAGCCAACGCCAGAGCTCCATCTGGCAAACGTGCACGGAGATCGTTGTCCTTCAATACCTGATCTCCAGGATTAGCATCTCTGCCGTGGATAGAACCCTTCAAATCGTAGAATTCTTGAAGCGGTTTGTCCGTGTAAAAAACAGAGTTCATAATGACGAACTTGACATTTCTTCGCAGATGGTACAGTTTCACACGGTACATTCCACAAAACTTTGTCAACATGGTGTTGGGGTTTGCGCAGCAATGGCGAAAATAGTCTGGCAAAACTGAAGATGAAACAAAAAGCAGCATTGGTGAGACTTGGTTCGTTCTAGCTAGCTAGCTAGCCGGGTGAGCAAATCGTCAAGAACACCTCGAAAACTTACTTCGCCTCAAGAATTTGCTCTCGGCATTCGTCATGGTTTTGATCATGTATTTTCCGTCACTTGAGTAGAAAAAGAACTGTCCACTCTTTGCGTTGGAGATGAATTCGATAAAGTTGGCATTACCACACACCGATAACAGGAAATCGAATTCATTGACACCAAACAACCGCCGCAGATAAGCAAAGACAACGGGTGAATAATCCTTGAACTTGAATGTGTGGGAAAGCTGATGCGGTGGCGTGTGTTCGGAACCATCCGGGCGAAACTCGTATTTTTCCGTGTTTTCAAAGTCCTCATCGGTCAACCACCGCTTCTTGTGTTCATCGGCGGTGATCATCCCGTTGGTTCTGGCAATGGATGTTCGAACACCCAGCATGACCGCAATGGATTGTGCGTACAATTCGTGCTGTCCATCAATGACTTTTCCGGTTACATAACTCTTTCGTTCCTTCTTTTGTTTCCCTTTCCTCTTTTTTCTCCTCCATCTTGTAAGCTTCAAGATGTCGTGAGGATCGACTGACTTCATGACTGGTCGGAACATTCAGTATGGCGCATCAGAAAGGGGCAACAGTTTGGTTAGTCAACAACAGTGGCACAATCGTTTTCGTTCGGAACACGGTTACAAATCACTGAAGGGCGACCATCGATCATTGATTGATCATTCACCAACAATCCTACTCGCTTCGATTCGATTGATCTATCATCATCATCAACCTACCTTTTCGTCCTGCTTCCATCGTTCCATCCACAACTTCGGTCGGGATATCCTTTTTATCTCCATCAGGAGCCAACGCCTTGATGGTAGGATCATGTTTCTTCATGGCATTCAGAGAGTAGTGCAAATGGTCGCCCGGGCCCGGGTAATCCTGAGCAATTTCTGGCGCTTGCTTGACGACATGAGAATTCTTGGGAGACGATGCTTTCTTGTCTTTCTTCTCCTTCTTGTGGCTACTACTGCTACTAGATTTGGCAGGTTGTTTCTTATCTCCATCGTAAGAATCAGTATTGGCAGCGGTATCGTTCATTCCGTCCAAGTCGTCATCATTGTTGTTGTAGTTGTAGGCTGCTGGTGCTGCAAAGTTGCTATTGCGGTTGGAAACTTCTTCACTTTCGGATTCCCCTTCGGCAATTCCGTACATATCCGGGGGCAACTCCTGTCCCTGATCTCCCAGTTGGGAAGGGGGAGGCACCCGAGGCGGTTTCCCTCGCACGTTTCCAAAATGACTTCTCATGGAAGCTCTCTTGACAATTTTCCGGAGCGCTTGTGCGTTGATACCACGAGCCACCTTGCTCATTTTACCAATGTGAACCTGAGCGTTGGCTCTGAGAGCTTCCGCAGCCGGGGAATCATCCTCAATGTAGGGATTCACAATGGCTTCCAACAGTTCCTCGCGAGTAAAGTCGTGAGGTGCAGCTCCTCCTCCAGCCGAGCCGCGACGACCCATCGATGGCTCTCCGTAGCCAGTATAGTCAGACGCGTCCATTTGGTTCTGGAAGGTCGACTCGAACTGATTCTTGAAAGATCCATCCATTGTTGTTGTTGCTGCTGTTGTTGTTTTGATCTCGCCGGCACTGCTTTCAATTCTTCTGTCTTTCACAAAGTGCTACAGTCGTCACTTTCTGTTTTAATGGAAGCGCTTCACAAAGCAGCAGCAGCAACACACTGCGGGACAGACTCGACTCGATTCGATCCGAATGTCCGGATCTTCGCTCCGAATGGCACGGTACCGTTTTGGCGATCCCCGCAAGACAGACAGAGAACCCAACTCAATCAACAACAAGGTCCACGCTGTCAACCACAGCCTTGCGTTCGCAGCTGTTGTTGCTGCCAGGTCGTCTCTATGTATAACTAGCTAGCTACTAGCTGTCTATTAGTCTTCCTTATGCACGACGGGAGAATTGCGAGTGTTGCCTTTCGTGCTGTCTTCGATTGAGGCACAACGCTGAATGCGTGAGGTCACTTGTGTTGTGGCAGCGTCTTCCCCCGAGGAAGTTAATCGAATGAGTCGAGTCGAGTCGAGAGAACAAGTGTGCGAGAAATCTAAAACCTGGCGTCAGCCGGAACATCGTCGGGGTATCTTTTGCAAGGGACACAAAAGGATTGGCACTTGCCTTTCTCAATCCGAGAAGGCCGAAGCTATCCAGCTCTTGATACCGCACCCACATCAACATTGCATCACCTGCAGGTCAGCTTGGATTGATTCCAGTCCACGTGAGAGCCAACAAAGCACTCATCTCGGGACAGTTTCAAGCCATTGCAGAGGTAGAATTCGGTAAAGGGCTGGATTGGATTATCATCATCGTCTCCTTTGTGGTGGGTTAGTACTACCGGTATTACATATATATCAGCCAAGATGAATGAACAATATGTAATTGATTTCCTGACGGGAAAGCTACCCTACACGATGGAGCTGACCATCCTTTGTCAGGCTTTCACTGGGGCAATGGCAGTCCGTGGAGGCAGAAACAAATATGGGCAACTCCATTGGTTCCATGCTTTTGTTCTGTCCGCCATGACGGGCTTTTCAGGGGGACTATTCAATTTCCTTTGGATGGGGAAACCCACAAGCATGATATCTAACGATGTGGTGTTTGCAAGCGTTGTCATCGCCTTTGTCTCTGTCAACTATGTCCCGTTTTTCTTCCAGTTTGTCAGCTTGTTACCTGTCAAGATGGTCATCACGGCCTGGGCCATGCTATTTCGGAGTTTGGGGTTGTGCTCATTTACCAGCAATGCATTCAACGCCTTTAAGGATTCCCCTTCCAAATATTATCCCGTTCCAGTATTTGGACCCATCTGGTATGGAGTTATGCTGGGTAACATGGGAGGATTTGCTTTGAAAGGCGTTGATGGGCATCTTTCTGGGGGAGTACCTTGGCCTTTCCAGAATGGTATGGTTTTTATTTGTTTGTGGGAGATATTGACTGAATGGAAAGTCTTCATTTTGCCTCACCACAATTCTTCGTCCCTCTTCAGGCATGTTTTGTGGACCCTTTTTTCTCTTTTATGCGCTCGATGATAAAGGTCCTATTGGGGAAATTGTCAGAAGTACAATTGCCCCTCTACATGATTTTTTGCCCGATCTCGATCACAGGGGTTTTGCTGTCTTTTGTGTTGGTTTGTTCATGCAAGTGATTGCCATTCTGCAGCTGCCTCTATTCTTTGGTCCATCCTTCAGCCCATTTGTACTAGTCCACAAAGTTGTAAACTCTCCATTGGAAGCAGCCCTTTCCAAAGAGAAAAGCATCGAAATGCAAGTAAAGAATATTGAAAGCACTCAAAGCAAGCAGGACGATGACAGTGGTGTCATCAAGCAACAATCTACCCCCGCAAAAGGCAAGAAGAACAAGAAGGGCAAGAAAAAGAAAGCCTAGAGGCAGATCAACAGATATTGGTTGATGATCTTGCGCGTTGCAACCTGTATTCTATCATTCATGTGAAATCTAGCAGCAGGATCTTAGGGTAACCAAAGATTCTCAGCATGGTAGCATGATACTATGCTAACAGAAACTTTAAATACCTGACAACCAAAGCACCTTGTGTCTACCAAGTTTAGCCCTGGAGACCGCAGATCTTTCGTACGACCAAGGAGGTAGTGAGTTCTGTTGACTGTTAAGAAAGCTTCGCGAAGAAGTTGCTGATGGGGCGGACCACGCCGGGATTTGATGTTCGTCTGCGTTTGGCCTTGCGGCCAGTTGCTTCATGGTGGGTTCGAGACAAGCTCGATCGTCGCTGTTCCATGCGAGAAATCTCATCATTTTCTCGATCGTAGGATGCCTGTAGCTGCTTGGCATACTCCAAATCAGGGTCGACACTCTCTTCTGCGCTTCCTGCAGGCAAGCCCTCAGTTTGTGAATCTTCAAGCGCACTTTGGCTTTTGCACGCCACCACCGACGCCTCAACTTCCACCCCACTTTCTGTGTGCTTCCCGTCTCCTGCTTCAAATTTCTTCTTGATTGGAGTAACGTCCGACGAGACGTCCATTTGTGAAACCATCGATGCATCCTTGCCCCCGCCTTCAGCCAACGCGGCCCTGCTTTCTTTGATACAGAGCTCCCCTCCTGTTTGCCCGCTATGAGATAGTGCAGTTGAACCGTGAACATCGGCGTCTCGAGTAAATTGCGTGTCTTGCTGGAGAAACGCAGCAATGCTTTTCGCTGCTCTGGACTTCAACTTGGAGGAAGATTGAGTCTTTCCTCTCGGTCGCTGTGAAGCAGGAGTTTTGTCTCCCGTGGTGGGGGAGAGCTCCGCACTCCGTTTGAATGCATCGACTATAGAACTCTGCCCTTGGGCAATCGGGACAAAGTTTGTTGCCGTAACTGCCATGCCAATGACGAGGAAGCCTCCCTCTGGATTGGCAGCGTCACGACCACGTGTGCTGCCAGCACTTTTGATGATGTCTTTGGCTAGTTTGAAGGCAATGTCGGTTGACTTTTCTGCAGATGCATTTCGTGGGAGCTGCGCTGATGTTGACATTTGCTTTCTATCACTCTTCTCGCTTCCTCCAACGGGCGACAGGTGTAGCCAACAGACCAGAGTCTTTGCAAACCTGCTCTTATCACTGGACATTCGCTCATGAACTTCATTGACAAGGTTGCCCAACCACTTCTTCAATTTTTCGTGCTCGGATGTGCGCATTGACAATACTCCTCGAAATGTTTTGCCGGCTCCGATACACTTTGGCTTCGTTCTCTCTGTCACAGCCTCATCGCAAATCCCCTGAGCTGTTCGAAACAAGAAGCGAGCCTGTTTATCCCCCAACTTTTGTTGCAGCGTTGACAAGGGTACTTTTGCCAGCTCCCCCACCGTCTTGACTGACAATGTTTCAGCGACCTGCTCACCAAGTTTCCCTCCCAAACCTCTTATTCTCCCAATGGGCAGTGGATGGAATAGTTTTTGTAGTGTTGTCTGATTGTTTGGGTTGATCAGCGTTTGACGATTTGGCTTCTTCAAACCGGAAGCGAGCTTGGCCATGATTTTGTTGGATGATATACCGGCAGAGAGGGTGTAGACCCCGTCAAAGTTGTTGACAATTGCTTTGCGTGCCTCCACTGTGATCAGAGCCCCAATGGCCAAAGACAATTCGTCGTCTCCCCAAGCCTCAGGAAAAGCCCTACCCCACCAAACTGCTCCTAACTCATCTTCGGCACTTGCAGCATCCTTGGAATCATCTACCTGTAAGGAAGACCCTCTCCGAATTTCATCCTTTGTGAGACTGTTGGTGGCAATCGCTGCCTCGCTGGTCTCAAGGCCACCGACAGTTGTGTGAGAAGAAGCACTGTCATCTTTCAAAAGAGCCCTTCGCAAGGATTCCCACTTGTTGGCTTCTCGACATTGTTTTAATATCAGCTGCACTGGAATAGAAAGGTCAATGTAAATTTCGTCTACAGAAGCCTTTTCCACTTTAATGTCAACCAATGACTTGTTGCTCTGCTGTGGTTTGTCGTTTCCTTTCCTCTCGGTTCTTCCACATATAACTTCTTGAAAAATGTCGAGTGCCGAGGTCTTCATATACTCAGTCAATGCTGCCATGAGACGCTCAGACGCGTCTCGGTACAGAGTAAGGCTGGCCTTGCCATTCTCTACGGGAACTTGAACGATGACGAGCTCAGGGCATTTTTTGACTGCCTCCAACCCTCTGTCATTTCTCTTGACATTGGATGCTCGCGCCTCATAGCTGACAGCAATCAAGGATCCATTCGCATTGGGATTCTTCTTTGCCTGTTTCTGCTGGCCGTCGTAGAGGATTCGTGCTGGATCATCAATCAGACATGTCTTCAAGTCACCGTAGGGGTTGTACTGACTCACCGCCAATGGACGGTTTCGGAGCTCCTTGTTCAGTTCTCTTTCACACGCCACATAGAATGCATCAACATCCAAGTGCACTATTGTTGCTTGCTGCTTTGTGGTGGCTTCCATGGTGAGTACCAGGTACGGTAAAGATCTGCTGGCGCCAGTAAAAATGAGTTTCCAATGTCGTTCTATTGATCGCCATGGTCCATTTCTGTTTGTTCTGGCTAGCTAGGAGGTTTCACGTTTGAATTTCGTCGTTAAATCCCTGGCGGTACACAGGGATTTAGTCCACTAGCCGCCTCTTAAAAAGTCACCAGGCCGTCCATCATCTGCCCAAACACAAGAAGGTTCAAGAGTGGGGAGGTTATCTAGATGTCCAGTCCATCAGCCAGAACGGGTCAGGCTTTGGCAAAGAAGAGCTGGAACTCAGGGCTAGGTTCCGTGGGATCAGGGCTCTCATTCAAGTTGGCGTCATTCTCTTGTTAAGACCCTTTACTGTTGACCCTATCTTAGGTCTTGGCAACCCAGCCCATGCATTCCTCTATGGCACCAAACACCTTCTGCTATCTCCCACACCAACATCTTTGCACAACAACCTTCCCCCACTTGCCAAAACTGCCCATAAACAACTTCAATCTGCTCCCAACGCTCTGCTCCCACATGCTACCAAACACTTCTCTCCACCCATTTCCCAGCAAGTCACATCTGTCCCCTGGCTGGTCTCCCGGCTTCCCAAACACTGGCTTTGAATATGTCTACCCACCTTGCCGAACACCGACACTGTGCCATATCCGCGTCATCCAAAAGTTTCTTTTTCTCTGGATCCCAAACCACCCACGTATTACCTGGCACCTTTGCTGATGCCTCCCATGTGGAGCCGCTCCCCTCTCTAGCTAGTCTTACAAGCAGGCAGAATCCACTCCACTACTATTATTATCTTTGTGAGCTCGGGGGCTACTTGGATAACTAAACCAATAGCAAGTAAGTAGTCGTCTACAGTACGCAATTATTTCTCGATGTATCTATCGGTACAAGAACCGTCACATTTCCCAAAAAGAGTTTGCTTCACCTTACCTTAACTCAAGGCTGGCAAATCACCATGACTATCCGTGGTGTTCTCGAGAATGGTGGAGACAAAGTCATGCTCCTCCATGGGTGTATCGAAGACCTGCAGATGATCATCAATGGCGTCACATGGCATTGTCTTGTCCATGTTGACAGCAGAAGCAGGCTTCAACGAATCCGGGTTGTCATCCGTCGAACCATCAAAGAGCGAAGGGAGAGGAGGAATCACAGAATCGACATTGCTGGCATCAACCGAGGGAAGAGCCGATACCGTCATATCCGTGTTGTTGGGTTCCACAGGGGGCTCTGCTTGGGCGGCTGGTTGCGCCGAAGCTGCATTGGCATTCTCTCCTTCCGGTGGGGTTTGATCGATTTCCGGGACGCAAGGAGCCGATTCGACTGCCGCCGGTGGCTGGTAGGATTCGTGCAAATCACCCGAGTCAGCCAGCCAATCCAAGGTATCCCCCACATCCAAGAGAGCGTCGACATCTTGTCCCTTGGAGTACCAGGACGGCGTGTCCTTGGCATCGGTCCAAGAAGGGTATACAGAAAGCTCCGTCACTCCAGTGGGGGAGGCTGTATCCGAGGGGGCAGCACTAGGATTTTCGGATGGCAAGGTAATCGGATTGGCCCCGGCTGAACGAGCGACTTCATTCACCTGGGGTTCGGCTGCCACAGGGACCGGGGTCAGGAAGCGAAATCTGCAGTATCAGGAAAAGCGGGAGAAAAGAAATCCACGAACGTCAGTTTGCACGAACTCGACCAAGGACAAGGAGAACAACATATTTCAAACCCATTAACTCACAGAGAATCTTCCAAGGCTGGGCCAGAGATGGTTCCTTGAGCTGTGGTAATGGACGGAACACAGTTGGATCCACTGTTCGAGGGAGCCACAGGGAGAACAAAGTGGGCCAGGGCTGGAGCCGGATGAGGCAATGGTTGCCCGTCCGGTCCAACAGCCGCAAATCTCTTTCCTTGTCGGGTAGCCGATGCCACCACGGATTGAATAACCTTTCGTTTTGTTCCGGTAGCTTGTCGTCGTCGTTTCCCATTTTGGGCAACTATGCTGGGAGACACAGCCGTAACAGAGGCAGGTCCTCCCCTTCCCTCCATGGCAATCTCGCCTTCTTCGCCATTTTGGCGTGCCTTCGCGAGTTTTTGAAAGTATTTCTGGGCGTGTGTTCGAATTTGAACCACAGTTCTGGATTTGATCAAGGAGGCAATTTTCTTCCACCCTTTACCATGCAGCTCTAGACCTTGAAGGAACAAGCGATGTTCCTCGGCCGTCCAACGACCAGTATTTTCGCCCTGTGCTCCCGTGGAGCCACCTTGAGCAGCAGCAGCCGTCGCCATTGTCACAACAGGCGAGGCCTTCTTTTTCTTGGACTTGGATGTCGAAGAACGCGGGGCAGGAGCAGCTGCAGTAGTGGACGAAGCTACAGGTGTAGGAGCAGGAGACGCCACAACTGCCGTTCCAGGCGGTTTCTTAGGAGCAGCCGCAACCACAACAGGAAGTGCTGACGTTGGGGCAGTCGCCGGTTGGGGAGGTGGAGGAGCTTGATGGGCCACTGCTTCTGTGGCTACAGGTGCTGTAGGAGGTGGTGGGGCAGCAGCTTCGACAGTGGCGGGGTGGGGGGCAGACATTATTTTTGTGGTGGGTAGCTGGTTGCTGCCAGTTGTTGTCAGGCGACAAGTTGGAAAAATGAGAAAACAGGTGGGAGAGATCAATTAGTTTCGCAAGTACGCATTGGTTAATAAAAACCTAAGCATATTGGAATCAAATGGCGACCAAACTGTTGCCTATTCCTCCTCCTTCACAATGATAGCAATGTGGGTCCTTCACGAGAACCCTTTTGTGCCGGTTTTCTCTCTTGCAGCCATTAAAAGGCATCATCTGCCTCCATCTGATAGATCCGCGACAACCCTCCATTTGTATCCTTGCGATTTCATCCATGTGAAATACAACCATGGTCTTACCTTCAAAGATCGGGAAATAGCGCTTGTCAATGTCAGGCAAAAAATCAAGTGATGATCATCGTCGCTGGTTCATCCAAGCTTCGGCATGGAGGCAGGGAAGCAACGAAGCAACCAACCACCGCAATAACCACCATCAATCGCTTGTTGCAACATGTTGCTTTGAGAGTGTCCCATCAGACAGCGATCTTATATCTTTGAAAGCATCTCATTTTTGAGACAAATCTGAGTTCCTCCCCCAGCAATAAGATAGCATACTACGTGAAATCTAATCTAAATCTAATCAAGTGGTCCCTCTGAATAAATCCCAGAAACATTACAGTGGTCTAGCTAGTCTTATATCTAAGGGAGAAGACTAAGACTAGTACAACCAAGCAGTCTGTTCGAGGTTTTTCTGTCCATTCTGGATAAAAATGGTCTCTCGCCTTCTTGGGATTGTTTCGCCAGAAAGCGATGGATGTGGTTCAGCCGAAAGGCTCCAGCTCTCCCGACCAAGTTGCCTTGTGAAAACCACAGGAAACTAAACCTGACTGCTGATGGGGACAACGGAGGAAACCAGTGTCAGTGGCGGAGACGAAGGACAACGGAAGTGGCCATTGTAATGAGATCAGCAGATAAAACATTGGTTGCTGTACTAGTAAGAATATCCTATACCTGAGTAGCTTTAGTAGCTTTAATTAAGCTCGGGGCGGCTCCTGTGATTTTTCAAGGCCTCCAGTCAACAAGTCGCCCCGTTGCTTCGAAGTTGTGACGATTGCCCTTAGAACGCCCGAGCCCGAACACTGCGCCCCCCATTTGAGTGTTGAGTCATGGGCCGCTTCGATGACAAACGGTTGGACTCGGGGCTGATGTTGCGAGACGTACTAGATCCCACGGGCGGGCTTTGGTGGTCATGCGCGTGGCCTTCACCTTCGCTGATTTCGTCGTCGTCCTGCCCATCATCAGAACCTGCTACGCTGCCATCTTGCCCGAATCTCTTCTCTTTTTCCTCTTGAATAGCATCAGCAAGCTTATCGTATCCACGACCTTCCGCGATTTGCTCCGCTAATCCGTAACTCATTTCTAGATTCAGACGATGAACCATGTCAAAGGCCCTGTCTTGCTTCCCCGCTTCGATTGCTGCTGCGAATAGTTTTAGTGTGACCTTGTCAACTCCTGCAACAGCACTTCGATATTCTTCCTCGAAATCGTCGTCTACACCAATAATCTCGTTGTTCACCTTCTTTTGGACAAGCGCCATGTTTGCACGTACAGAGAGCTCTTCCAGAAGGGACGCGGAGCTTAATTTTTATGACAGGCAAAACGCGTTAGCTTCCAGTCGACACATGTACGTACGCTGCAGCAAGTAAACTCAGTACATACCTTTTTGAGAAAGTGCTCTTTGCCAACGGCATTCTCAGTTTGAGGGTTGCAGGAGTGGGACGTCTGCTTCCAGTGACGTCCGGGTACTGGGAGATCCATGAAGAAGCGATGTGTAAGCAGCATGCCGCCATCGTGATGCCGTTATGACGAGCGCGACAACTTTTTCCTGCTCTTACCTGAATACCCCCCCTCAAAGGGATGCATAGAAGCTTCCCGTCATGACAAGTAATGGGCCAGAAGTTGTCTTCGGACGATTTCCGCAACCCGACAGTATCCAACAGAGGTGCCCACTCCCAGGATGTTGGAGTAGGACCATCCGTCTCGCCTTCTGTAGCAACCAGCATAGAAAGCATTCCATCCGAATCCATAGCCATCAGAGAATAATCGTTGCTAAAACCAGCCCAAGAGAGGGAAGAGCCGGAACTGGTGCACGATACAGAGCCTTTTGAAATGGTTCTGTGGGCCACTGCATCGTAAAGGAGATAACCCAGTTTCTGAGTTCCGTCCGGGAGAGGAATTGATTCATGGTAGAATACTGCAAGAAACCGATTCCTCCCGACCATTGTTACGGGGTTTCCTGGTAACCAAAGAACGTGCCCCTGTGAGCCTCCCGAAAGGAAGAAACGCAGGAACTTGCGGCTATGAAATCAAGGAGACAGTGCATTAGATGCTGATGTGCTACAATTGCAGAATGAGGAGTTGAGCCTTACCTTGTGGCAACTGCGGCCCATCCCGTCCCACAGGCACACCCAAGGACCCGTTCCCCATCCGGAAGTGTCAAGTACCAATCCTTGTCCTTGGGATGACCAATGGTTTCAAATCGATGAAAGTAAATGCTCGAACCCAAAGGCTTCGATCCTTTCTTCATTCGCTGTCTCTGGCTTTTCTTTAGTGCAGCCTTGGTTTGTGCCGAAAGCGAAAGGCCCCCAGTGACATCATCGTCCAAGTCATCCAAGTCGTCTTGATCATCGTGAGCCAAATCGGACGCAAAAATTGCCCCGTCGTCACCCAAAGACCCCAGGATGAATCCCATGTTGTCGGTGAAAGTGATGGGTCTTCGGCCAAAGGCACTATTGGTAAAGTCGATATCGACTGTACTTCGACCCACGTCATCACCCTGCATCAGAGTGATGGAGCCAATGTGATTCCAACAAAGAAAACGACGCGACAAGTCCAAGGGAGTTGCAGAAGGGGCAAATGCAGCTTGAGGGTCTGGTAGAGCGGGACCGGCGCTCAAGCCAGCAAGTTGTCGTGACTGTTGGTAGCTCTCATTGATCTTTGCAATATCATCTGCCATGCTGTTGTCGTCATCGTCGTAGTTGTCATCATTCACGGTGAAGCCAACGGCATTGTCATCTCCCTCTAAATCTGCTGATGTCTGGGTCGCATTGTTGGCTGCCATGTTGTCGCGCGCATCTTCCTGTGACATTCCGACCGCAATTATTTCATCATCGTCGTCGTCTTTGGCATCCTCAGCCTCATCGTCGATGAAAGTAGCTTTTACAGCTGCTTGGTTTCCATGGTTGGCAATATCCTCTTCAAAGATGTCGTCGTCGTCATCATCGTCACCATGCTCGTCAGCCTGAGCTGCAGGTTTTGCCTTCTTGGTTAGCCGCTTGGTCGAATTGGTGCTTGGTTGGGCGGAAACTTCCACGACGCTGCTGTCCTCGTCATCAGTGTCGATCTCCAATATTTTAGTCTCCTCAGCCGCTTCCTGTTGGCGATTTGCCTTGTCACTGCCAACGCTCTTCACATCGTCGTCGGTTTCATCGAGATTGGCACTCTTGTTCCCCCCACTTTTCTTGGTTGCTTTTGTTTCCTTCAGGTCCTCATCATCAGAGTCTTCGTCCATTGCTTGATCTTGGTGTTTACTCTTGTCACTGATAGCTCTCTTTGCATTGGCAGCTTCACTCTTGGTCGCCTTGCTTTTGTTCGCTGCTTTGGATTCCTTGAGGTCCTCATCAGAGTCTTCATCAGAGTCTTCATCCATTGCATGTTGGTGTTTCTCGGTGTCGACACTCTTTGCATCGTCAGATTCTTTGTCGCGCTTGCTCGCCTTGCTTTTCTTGGTTGCTTTTGTTTCCTTCAGGTCTTCATCCTCAGAGTCTTCATCCATTGCTTCATCTTGGTGTTTCCCCTTGTCCCTACTAGCGCTCTTGACATTGGCAGAGTTACTCTTGCTCACATTGCTCTTGTTTGTTGCTTTGGATTCTGTGAGGTCCTCATCCTCAGAGTCTTCGTCCATTGCATGTTGTTTCTCCGTGTCGACACTCTTAAAAACGTTGTCAGTTTCTTTGTCGTGCTTGCTCACCTCGCTTTTCTTGGTTGCCTTCGCCTTGCCTCTTTTGGTTGAATTGGATTCATTGAAGTCCTCGTCACCAGAGTCTTCGTCCATCGGCTTCGGCGTATCAGTAACTTTTGGCGTTGGGGACTTCGAGCTTTGCGATGGTTTGTCCCCAGCGCCGCCGCCGTCGTCGTCGTCAAGCTGTTCTAGCACGCTTGTGGCAGGTGGTGGTTGGTTCTCGGGGCCGTCGACAAAATCCTCTTGCGTGTCAATCATTTCGTTGTCGTCAATTTGGGCCTTTGTCTTTGCGTCAGTGGGCGTCTTTGACTCGCGGTCCTCCTTATCACTATCGCCGTCGTCTTCTGAGTCCCATAGAGTGGATTTGGCAGTCTTTCGTTTTGGCGAGTTTTGCTTCAAGATCTTTGGTTTCGGCTTGTTCATGGTCTCGTCGTCACTATCTTCAAGGTCGGCATCGTCTGTGGATTTCTTTGACACAGAGAACTTGGATATGAGCTGGCTGAAGCCGTCATCGTCGCTCTCTTCTGAAGGGTCATTTTCGCGGGTTGTTATTTTTCCTTTGGGAATATCTGGCTTCGTGGATTTGGAAGGGCTGTCCTGGGGCTTGTCTAGTATAGCTTTACTCGCAACATCAAGTTCAGTTCCACTCGGTTCTTTCACTTCTTTCGACTTGTCCGTCTTTGCAGGTTTCAACTCCTCTAACTTGTCGCACCTCTCTTCGCCAGTTTTCTGTTCTGTTTTTGATTGGCCGGTCTTGGTCGATTCATTGCTACTGGGGCCGAATTCGCCGTCAGGATTGCCCAGTGTTTTGTTCGGTTTGCTATCCTTTGCGGAGATCTTGGTGGGAGCTGACACTTCATCAACTTCCGTGCTGCCTTCCTTGGACACGTCAAGCGAAACCTCTTTGGTTCCTTGACAACTTCTTGTCGACTTCTTTGTAGCAAAGCGTTTCTTTTTGTGCATCTCAGGAACAAGTTCAAGCGTGCCATTTGAACAAGCTATGTAAAGATTGTTGCTGGCCTCGTTCCAATACATGAAGGTTGGAGCAGACTGGTACTGACCCAGCTTTTCGAGAAAGTGTGCAATGGGCAATCCGTCCTAGATCAGAGCAGAGAAGTGATCATGAAGGTGAGAGACATGAACATTGCTGGCGATTTGACAACTTTTAATAATAGGTCTGTTGCACAATACCTCGTCCTCTTCCAGACGCCACAAAATGACACGCCCATCTCGTCCACTAGAAACGATCAAGTCACCTGCAGATGTCAAGGCCACGATCGTCTCGATATGCCCCTTGGAAGGGTCGGAGTTGGCAGGTTGTTTCGATTCCTGGATCACAACTTTGCCATCTTTGAGCGATGCATGCCGAAGCTGGAGGTGTGTTTGGCCAGGAAGAACCAAGACATTTGAAGACACCCACAATGGAAGACTGGATCGATCGTACACGTCTGAAAAGCCAGAGGCCTCGCCAGCATCCACCTTGGTGACACATTGTTTATCTTCCTTCGTGGCGGGGACTTTACTCTTCTCTCCGTCCAATTTTTCCAGGCTACTGGGGCTGGCTTGCCAAACACAAAGGCGTCCATCCATAGCCAAGGAAGCCATGAAATGATTGTTGCCGGTAGTAGTCACCGAAGCACCGCGAACTCCACTTGAGTTGTGAATATCTTTGCATTGAGGTCCCAAAAGACACTTGCTGGTAGTATCTTCGGATGCCACATTCACCACGCAAACCCCTTGATCAGAATCTTCCGAAGCAATGGCAAGCCAGTGGCTGTTGGGGAAAAACTTTAAATCTCGCACAGCAGCCCGCAGTGAAGGTCCCATCCAGCTCTTGTCATGTTGTTGATTGGAACCGTCATCTTCATCGCTCTCAGCGTCACTGTCATCGTCATTGGATCGGGTTTTTGGAGGAGGGATAAATGGATGAAATTTTGTGTTCTTTGGGTTGTAGTCATTGTACTGATAGACGCGGGTTTCTCCGTTGTCAAAGCCCAAAGCAACGCGCTGACCATCCGTTGACACAGCAACAGCGCGAATAGCAGCATCATAGTCTGCAGGGAACTTGCGGATACTTGTTTTACCCTTTGGAAGGACCTCGATACAAGAAAGACTGGAATAATCGTCACCGTACGCCAAAATGTTGCCACAGGGGAAGACAGTCAGGCGACGCGGAAAGACATCATCCGTGTCCAACAGGAGATCCATGGTGCTTTAGTTAATGGTTGTGGACAATCCAAAGACAGCAATCAATGTTGGTACGGTAGCGGCCTTTGTTGATAAACCTGAATGGCAATCCTTGGGGTGTGTGATGTGTGATGGAAAAATGACAAGGCGAAGGTGGAATTGGCGGCACACTGAAGGCCGGCGATCGGATGCTTGTCCAATGGCGCGAAAACAATTTGAGAACCGTGTAATTTAGACGTTTTAGTAGCTCTGCTGCTTTATAACTGAAGTGCAGCCGTCCGTGGACCAGGCAAAGCATGCTGTGCGACTGTACACTGTACCGGTACCAGGTGCCGGTACCGTTATTGGAGACTGCCGTCTGAACTTCAGAAGTGGGCACATGAGGTGGAAAAAGTTGCTTCAAAGTGTTGCCGTGTGAGCTTTGAGTGGGTGGAGGGGTGATGGTGTCTTCGATGGAAGAGACGCACAACCATGCCAACCTTTAGCCCCGCCCCCTTCACTGATCGGGAGAAAAGAAAGTTCCCAACAACCCCAAAAAGGAAGCCAAAGGTCGTAATGTGACGAAAGGCGGACAGAGCCCGCAGGATGACCGTCTGCGCTTTCTTTTTTTGTCTAACTAGCTAGTTTATCTTCTCCCTATAATCACCGTGGCTCTTGTATTCAAATTTGGTGCGGGCCTTCCTGCTTCTCAATTCGCGCTGACAGGCGGCGAGGTTCCATTTCGATCATTGTCGGTTTTGCTTGTATTGAAGAGTTGACGAGACCTGACCTGACCATCACTTTACTCAAAGGTGACACGAACCGTCACAGACACATGTTCCAGCACAGGGTCGGTGACAGTCAGCTCCTCTCCACTTTCAATCAAGGCTGAGAGAGGCTTGTCCAAGTTGGGTCGCGTGGCCTTCTCCAGTGCAGGCGGTTTTTGCATGTAGATTGTGCTGCCACCGGCGCTTGTCATGGAAGGTGCCTTCAATCGCAGGTCACCCGAGCAGAGTTGTTGAATCAATCCGTTCACGGTCATGCTCTTGGACACCGTAAGCTTCTGCACTTGGGACGAACAAACGGGGCACGCCTCGAGCTTTTCGTATATAAAAGTATGGCTGTAGACACTCTGGGTTCCCATGTACATCATGTAGCTGTTGAGAGTCTGCGAGCAAAAAGAGAGTAGCTTTACAACTTCGTTGGTGCAGGCGGCCGAGACAATGGCGTTGGTGCTGGCTACTGCTGGGATGATGTTTTTGACCACTCCCATTGTCATCATGAGCGTCACCCCTTCGATATTGTACTTTTTGGCGCGTTCTGCTGCACACTCGTAAACCCACTGCATGTCTTCTGGGGAGTCCTTGTCTAGCTTCTTATCGGGGAATTCCTTGGGCCATTGCAGGATAAATGCGTAAGCGATACAATGTTCTGGACGACGGGGGGTCTCGGCAATGGTACAGAGTGGAAACGACGTTTGCGGGGGGAAAGCACTTAGAGAGCATTCTACAAGCAAAAAATGCGTTGAGTTTTTGATTGATTGTCGAGTTCCAAAGCCATGCACATCTCAAAATCTAACGCCACCACAGCACAAACGCATCCACGTACCAAAGCAACTGCTAATTCGCGGTATGATAATACGAGCCTGTCCATTGAAACCTTCCGTTCCACCGTCCACAATCGGAATTATCGTGGATGGATCCGGATCCCCGTCACTGTCTAGTTCCACCAAGCCACAGACGGTCGCATTCAACCACCGCCGAGCTTCGATATTGTCGAGTCCAGATATGATACAATTGAATGATGCATAGAACGACGGGCCCTTGTCTTGAATTTTCCCGTGATAGGGAGTCACCTTCATCCAAGGACAACGCGTATTGATAAAGTTGGCAGCGACTTCCGCCTTGCTTTTGCCCACATCTTTCATGCGAAACAGAAATTGTCGATTCAAGTTCGTAATGTCAATGTTGTCCAGATCAATGACGTGAATATTGGAAATCCCTGACAGTGCCAGGTTCTTCAACAGCTCACAACCAAGACCTCCCGCCCCCACAACCAGCACTTTGGCCTTGCTCAAAGGGGACTCGGCGAGATCCGAAGCCACCACATTGCTGCCAATCTTCGACAGTGGTTCAAATTCGCCAATGGGAAGCTCCCCATTTTCATTTCCAAATGGAGATGCTCGAGACAGCAGCGTCATCAAATCGCGACGGGCTCCTCCGTCCGAAAAGTCAATGTCCTGATCATCCAAACGTATCCAACAAAGATTTAAAGCAAGAGCGAAGAAACAAAATCCAAATCAAACAATATCATAGCAACCACTTACCATGGACTCTCCCGTTTCTTTGGTCTCATCAATCATGTCGTCTCGCGATCGTTTCTTTTCAGGCATTGTGTCCATCGTGTGCTTCACCAAATGTTCTCTCTTGGGCATGACAACAAAAGCAACGATTGCTTCCTTTCTTCCTCCCTGTCTTTTGGCTTTTGCCCAGGAACGTCTCGAACGTTCAGTCGGAAGGACATTTTGATTTTTTAGCAAAATAAAGAAAAAAGAAGCAGAACATCGAAAACGAAAAATGCAAAACGACTGAATTCTCAATAGAATAGTCCACCGGTACCTCAACAGATCATAACGGTACGTACCGTACCGGAACCGGGTGTACTCCGGATCTCCGGATCACTAATGCTGCTGGAGGAAGCAAAGACTCTGCAGCCTTGGCAATACCGTAGGGTGCAACTTGACATGCATGTACCGAAACAGTCTAGCTAGAGCTAGAGTATTGGCAGAAATGACTACCAACACTTGCAATGGCCTTTACAGTGCCTGCTGACACAAGCAACCCCACGTTTCATGAGTATTAGCGTATGAAGAAAACCCGAGTTCACAGGAGTGAGTGAAAGGGCCATTCAAGCCAAACAATACATGTGGTATAGGTGTGCTTTATCCCTTTGGCTGCTTGTGAGAGCAAATTCAACAAAATTTACTGAGTTCAGTCTTCTTGCTGGCTGGATAGAATGAATGATGAATCATATGATTGCCGTGGAAGAGGCTGAGTGAGTTGTTTCTTGCTATTGTCTCTAGATAGATTGGTTCCTGGCGGTGGATGTTTCCCTTTGAACCCAATCTACTTGTGGTCGTGGCAGCGATCACTGCGTTTCTCTTCTTCTAAAGAGTCATTGCAACAGGTCAAATCCCAGAGCAGCCAATGATTCAGTTTGCACTCAACTTTGTTCATGACATCATAATGACATATTCTTCTACCCATACCAATACCAATACCAATACCAAGACTGTCAGTTGGCATGCGCACTACAACACTCTTCTTTCCCTGTCAAAGGCAGTATTAATTAGTTGTTCCCAAATACTAGTAGCACTTCCCACAAATGAAACCGTAGGCATACATTTACCAAAGGTATCCCACAGAGGCACCTCCACTTTATCTTGTTGTTGAGGGACAATGAAAAGTTCGAATGGATTCGATTAGATTCGTTCAGAAAATGTAATTTTACGAAAAATTTAAAGAACCTGGAATCAGGAATCCTACCAAATGTGGCTTCGCAAATCAACGTGTGTATCTTTGGGACTTTCGGCCAGGCGCGATCCGTCCAAAGTGGATCCTGAGAAAGACAGCAGCACAATGCTGCACCGACCAACCCCACAACAAAGTCTCCGCCACAGTACTCACCCGCAGCTATTATACTAGTACCTGCACTCACAACAACCCACAAAGTCCTGTAGAGCGGTAGAGTCTACTATTGTTCCATTATCCATCTTGACAGGAGCACGAGAGATACAAGAGGGCAACGATGGTGCGTAGGTAGACCGACGTAGTGTCCTTTTTGGGCTGGGAAGCCAGTATCCAATGACCCGACGTGCCACTTCACGGTATGGGTTCTTTTGCCCCAATTGGGAAATGCCCAATTCCAGTGGTCCTGTAGTGCGTCAAGAATGAGGTTATCACTACTGATGTATGCCATCAGCGTGACCCTGGGAGCATCCACGAAAAAACCGCATTGGCAGTCGAGCTTTTATCGGCATTTTGAATCTTGGCGGCTGTCGGTCGTACTCTGGCGCTTTGGTTCCCGTTGCTCAGTCGAGCTGTTGGTCACATAAATTTCGTTGTCATTCCTTGTGATTGTTGACGGGAAGAAGTTGTTACCATGGTCTGTCTGTGTTTGGGGTCTACTGTCGAAAGGAAGGCTGGATGTTTTTTTATTGGTTGATTTTTGTCTCTGCTTAATTTGGGCTGTCTTTTTCTCATCATCGTGCCATCTCCTCCTCCACCTCCAAAAATCAGGTTGTGCTTTCAGCATCCGTATGCACTAGACAGGGCAAGGCCCTCGTGTCGCGTCAATTTGTGGAAATGAATCGACTGCGTGTAGAAGGTCTTTTGGCGGCGTTTCCCAAATTGGCTGGTCACGGTGGAAAACAGCATACCTACGTGGAAACCGATAGTGTGCGATATGTCTACCAACCGCTGGAAAATCAAATCTACCTACTCTTGATTACCACCAAAACATCCAATATCGTGGAGGATTTAGGAACCCTCCGTTTGTTGGCAAAAGTTGTTCCCGATGTGGCGGGTGGCCTTCAGGAGCAGGCCATCAATGACAATGCGTTTGAATTGATTTTCGCTTTTGATGAGGTCCTTACCACCGGAGGATACAAGGAAGAAGTCTCCCTCTCCACCATTCGGGCTAATTTGTTAATGGACAGTCACGAGGAAAAAATCCACATGGCACTCAAGCAATCCAAGGAAGAACAAGCCAGGGACGAAATGCGGCGACAAGCCAAGACGATCAAAGAACGTCAAATGGCACAACTCCGAGAAGGATTCATCAAAGGAGGAACCGGGTCTGTGTCTGGTGGTATGCAAGGATTTGGAGGTGGAGGCGTACAACCCGGAGGACAAAGCTTCCTGGATGGATTTGATTCTGGATTACAGCAGCAACAGGAAGAGCAGCAACAAAATGATTTTGCCCCCTCTGGTTTTGATCCCAGCAGATTCGGAAATTCGGCAGCTCAGGTACCATCGGCTCCCAAGGTGATTGCCAAGGGCGGAATGAAGCTCGGCGGTTTGAGTGTGAAGAGGAACGACCAGGCCTTGGCAGCCATGGCAGCAGAAGACAACCTGTTGCCCTTGGGCGGGGGCAAAGCCAATCTCGGTGATGCCTTTGGACTGGGTGCCCCCGTGCAAAAGGCCGTTGCTGCTCCCTCTACTCCTTTGACATTGGTTCTGGAAGAAAAGATCACCGCTCAAATGAATCGGGAAGGTGGAGTCGAATCGTGCGAAGTGAAGGGAACCCTCACTCTTACCGCCAACACGGATGTCGGAGCCATGGCAGTTGTTAGCGTCAACAAAGCACAGATCCCGAAGGACTTCAACGTTGCCACACATCCCAAGGTCGACAAGAAGACATACGCAAAGGAAGGAAAGTTGATGCTGAAAGGAGGATCTGGGTTTCCCATCAGTCGTCCCGTTGGTATCCTTCGTTGGTCGTACGGCGGTGAGGATGCAGCTCCTCTTTCCATCAACTGTTGGCCCGAGGATGAAGGCAACGGTGCCATCAATGTCAACATTGAGATGGAGCTCACCCGAACCGATTTGGTGTTGCAAGACGTCAACATTTTGCTCCCTCTTGGAACAACAGATCCGCCAGTCATTGAAAGCATCGACGGTGTCTACAAGCATGATGCAAGGTCTGGTATGATGTGTTGGCATTTTGATCAGGTCTCCGCCGATAGCAACAGCACAGCTAGCTTGGAGTTCAGGATTGGGGGAGCAAACACCGAGGCATTTTTCCCTGTCCAAATTGGCTTCCGGTCCGAGACACTGTTGTGTCCCATCCAGATTGTCGGCGTGACCAACTCTCAAAATGGAACCGTTGTCCCCAACCAGATGACGAAGAACTTTGGCCCGGAAGTCTACCAGTGCACATAGACAACCTTTGGTCGCTTTTCCTTGCTGGTTCAGGCTGAATGACGGAGGTGCTTTTGAAATTGGATTCGATTCATTTTGATCAGCAAGGAGATCAGATGCTGCAACTTTGCGGGGTGAAATAGAATTGCTTTGTTCTGTCCATAGTGGTGTGCACTGGCTAGCTAGTTGGTTGCTTATAAAATTAGCAAGATTGTGCTCATCAAGGTTGTGGTGTACTGATAGTGGTTAGGTTGCTTGTGCTAGTTACTCGGTGCATTGGTGTGGGGGAGGAGACTAAAGTCACTTAATTCTTTCAGAAGCGTGTTCTTGCCGGGACTTATGCATCACTCACCTTAACGCCACTAAACTTCTAGATCCTCTCGCCAAGTGCTCTTTCACCCTTCACCCTTCACGCTTCACCGTCAGAACCACAACTGCAGCCACCAAATCAACACAGTTGAGACTCGACACCTTCATTCCCATCTCCTCCACTGTGTCAGGTGCTACCGCTTTTGTTCGTTCTGGACGCATCGTGATGCACCATGGGGAGCCATCGGAAGAAGACGCCGTCTTCTCAGCAGCGAAAGTCTCATCAAACTGTGTCTACCAATCAAAACTCGTCTGGCCATGCCAATGGCATTCATTCTCTGGACAATCATCATGCCGCTACATCCACGGTGGCTCCTAACGACAATAAGCAGCGATACTTTGTGGAAGAGGAAGAGGAGGATGGTTTCGACGGCACTGTCCGCGCTCTGGACTTTTCCAAGGTCCTCCAGGACGTTGAGGGTAGCTTAGTTGGAACCATGACTAGCAGCTTTGTGGCCATCACTGGCCTCCTGTCATCGACGCCCACTCCTAATAGCGGCGGTAGTTTCCGTGTGACATGGAAGGAGTTGGTGTATTTGGTCCTTGCCATTGTGGTGCTAGCGGGCTTGTCCATCTTCATGGGAGTGGCTGCCGGCATTACCATTTCGATTCACTACTTTGACGATACCCACAGGACTCCATCATTTCCTCGACTAGAAGCCCGCGAACGTGATTTGGGACCTCACCAACGTGTGACGACTCTGGATTACACCATTGCTTCCAGCAACATATTGCATCCTTCAGTAGGCATGTCGTCTCTGACGGTCGAAGAAGAGAACAAAGTTATGGACCTGACGTTGGGGCGAGTTATTACCATGTCAGAATCAGGACAACGAAGTGTGCTCTTGGTTGTGGAAGAAATTCCACCCTTGCCAACAATGATGAACAACAATACTGGAATGCATATCAACTACTCGACCTCTACCCTTCCTGTGAATGTGAGTGGCACTAACAGCACAAGTGATGCTGGTGGGCACAATGGATTCGTGGATGCAGAGAAAGAGGTGTTGCTGGGTGGCCACTACACGCCTTACCGTCACAGAGGCCCACCAGATGCTCGATTCCAGTTGAGTTCCTCCAAGGTACATCCAAAGTTATGCTCGGATGGCGTCACAATTGGTTTTGATAACTGGGACACCCTAAAAGCAGCAGTGTCGGAGGCCAATGCGCTCTCAGCAGAACGTTTCATGAAATGGAACGAGTACTTTGCATCCTTGGAAACGACAACAAACTCCGGCTCTCGGTGGTTTGACAACATTCTGAATAACGATCAATCTTCGAGCGACGATGGCTTGTTAGGATACTACTATGACGAAGACGTTGTGTTCACAATTTGCCCTGGTACTACTCTGTCGGCAAGAAAAGGACCCATCTTCATCAATGCAGAGAACATTCTGATCTTGTGCGGTGCTTCGGAAGAGTACGATTACATTCGTGCCTCTCAACCAACACCATCCTCTGTAGCATCCATGCGAGCCTCCTTTTCCAGAGAGATTCCTTCATGCACAATGGATGTTGGTGGCACTCATTTGGCCTTTGGGCCCCATGCCAGAAACGTACTGGTCCGAGGACTTGTCTTTCAATCCGCCAAGACGTCCAGTTTGGCCTTTCATTACGATGGGGCACAGGCGTCGTTTGAAGATTGCATCTGGGTCGACAACTCTGGCATTCACGGTACAAAGTACGGCGCTGTTGCGGATGTTAATAGCACCAGCAACGTCAACTTTTATCGCTGTGAAATTGGGTCCAGTCTCGCCAGTGTAGCCAATCTCGGAGGCAGTGGAATGATAGGACCTGGCAATGGCGGTAGTGGAGATGGCATTGGTGGACCATATGGTGGAATGGCCCCAGGATTTGCTTCCTTCTTGTCCCTGCGCAACTAACTAGCTACCGATATGGGTGAAAGTTCAAAGTGAATGGCTACGAGACGCGGAGACAAAGTACTAGAAGTGAAATTCATCCGACGGTTTCTTCAGGCGCGATATAGATAGACCCTTTATCGATGAACTAGATGGAATCCTGTCGATGCTACCTCATCTTGTTCGTTTTGCGCCAGTTGGACGTCTTCATTCCCAGATAAAAATCGTTCAATTGGCACGAGGCGGTGTTCGTGGTTCTGTTGTCCAGAAAAAATTCGACGATTCAGCTGCGACATCCGAAACCACCCACCCACAGGATCTCATACTACACTCACTTTGTTTCGCCAGCTGAGAGAACCGGCTACCGGTACTCCGAAACGACCCCGAGTAGCTAGGACTGCAGGAGATCTATCAATATGAGGTAGCCCTTGCATGATGGCGGGATGGTGTGACTAAATTCATGCATGCGACCTAGCTAGCTAGCTACCGTAGCGACGTCGCGGCATTCAATGCATTGTTCGGCATTCAATGCATTGTTCTCCCGGATCGACATCGATAGTAGCTGTATTGCTAGCTCTTCAACTTCAGGGTATCCATCTTCTATCTAGTACATGCACTACGGCAACTGCTAGTATAGTAGGAGAAGAATGCCGAGTCTAAACTATAAACCTTTTACAGTAGTGATTATCAATTGCTTTTTGGTTTTGTTTGCAGCGGATGCGTTTCTTTTTTGTTTACTACAGCATCCGCGTATCAACATTGCTGCAGCACAACAGGTGCGTGCTCGTCGCCATCACAGCAGTCATCGTTGACGATGGCATGGGTATGATGGTGTTGGTGAGGTTTGTGGTGTCCGCAAGCCTCCATTACCGATGTGTCTGATGCGGATGCGTTGGCATTGCGGCACTCCTTGTCACCGGGCAGACAAGGCTCCCCAAATCGATTCGGGAGAAGCTTCTTGTTGTTGTAGGGCAAGAGTACGACGCCCAGAGTTTCCTTGACCTGCTTAAAGTCGGGTCTCTCGGAAACAGTCGGAGACCAGCATTTTTTCATCAGGTCACCCATGTGATTGGGCCACGCATCCATCACTGCTGGTCGCGTTCCACGCTTGAATACCCGTTCTCGGAACATTTGAGGGGTGTAGACACCGAGCGGTGGTTCCAATTCTAGAATGTACCACATGAGCTGCGACCAACTGTAGACATCGGCCTTGAAGTTGTAAGGTTTTCGGAGGCCAACCTCCGGTGCCATATACCGAATGGCTCCGGTAAATCCAGTGAGGCGGTACAATTCCGTCCCTTTGACACGGTCCTTTTCATGGACCTCACGCGCCAGTCCAAAGTCGAATAGTTTGAGCGCACCGTGACCACAGAAACCAATGTTGTCGGGCTTGCAATCACGAAAGATGATGCCTCTGTTGTGTAGGTAGTCTAGAGCATCGGCAATGTTGTGTGCGGCGACGAGTCGCTCTACAAGCAGGTCTTCCTTCTTTCCTTTGGAGCCCACCACTGCTCCGGTGATTCCCCTACACTGTCGATGACGCCGCAGCCAATCCTGCATTCTCTTTGCCAGAGTCTCCTTTAGACGATCAAAGATAATAAAGGTGTCTCCATTGGCAGGATTGGGACTCGACATTCCTCTGATCCGCAGGATGTTGGGATGATTCAAGGAGGTCATGTACTTAACCTCCAATTCAATGTCCACAATCGCTTTCAAGTAGGCTACTTTGTCGTGGTATTGGAGTTCGTCGTTGACCTGCTTGACGACGTACTTGCTGGTTCCGTACTTTTTCTTTGTCTTGGACACATATCGGGCCAACTTTTCGCGTGGAATTCCTCCCATTTCACTGGTGGTCTCCGTGACACTATCGATTTCTGCATTGTCGTTCTCGTCGCTTTCCAACAGTGCGGCGGGGTTCAATGTCTTTTCTCGGCAGCAAAACAAGCGTTTGATGGAAGACTGCCGAGGAAGCTCGTCAATGTCGGCGGGCATCTTGATCGAGATGAGCTCTCGAACAGCACAAAAGCCGCCGCGGCCAAGAACATGACCGAGCACGAGTTCTACAGTAAGAGTAACAACAGCAACAGTGTGAGACACCAGACGACAGACAGACCAGTACCATTGTCGCGGAAGCTAGAGACCAACTCACCGTCACCGTCAAAGCGAGGGATCTTATTGATGGCAACCTCATCAAAGATGGTAGACTCTTCTGTTGCGGTGGCAACAATCTCCCTGGCTTTGTCTCGAATGGCCTGCGTCGAAGCGTTCCGCAACGACGACAGCTGAGACTTGTCTATCCGGACCATCGTTATGATTGACTAGTAAATTGGTGGTGTTTCTTTCGTATGGTTAACTTGGTACGGCTTTCTCGACCAAACTGCTGTTACAGTGCTGCTGCTCTGTACTCTAGCTAGTGCTTGCAGTAGTGGATTTTATCAATGCTTTGCGGAGAAAGTGTCGCTTTCGATTTATGAGAGAAAGAAGCTTGTTGTTGCTGTTGTTTCAGCTGGGGTTTTGGTTGCGGTGTGTTGTTGGCAGAGTTAGTTCCTGAGACTGGCTGCGTCGCGTGTGGTTGCTGCTGCTCGAAAGGCTGTTTGACCAACGCTGAAACATCCAACCAATCAAAAATCAAAGCCTCTCTTGACCCAGGAACATTTTCTCTTCCTTGAGAAGGCTTTTCTCGGTCATTACAGTGAGGCCCTTCTTTCTCGAAGTGTTTTAAAGCTCAACTTTTTAAATAGGTGCTTCCCGTCGCATCCTCCGTGGCATTACTCGGGCTTACGTATCTCTTACGTAGATTTGATCCCAGCCAATCATTTATTTGGCCTCGTCCCAGTTACTTGGTTGACCTTGCAATTGCAGGGCTGTTGCTAAACTTTTTGTATTGTATCACTGGCGCGTCCAGGATGCATCTCTTAGCCTCAATTATGCAAAACAGGGAGGTTAGGGGAAGAGTGAGATAACTGACGGTGGGAAAAGAGTGCGATCATGAGATGGTGAAACCTTAACCAACGACTACCTTTTCAGCCTCGCTGGTTGGTTCATTGTTCTTTATGCAGCACCAGGATCATGAAGGAGGCTTTCTTCCGGAAGTTTATCTTCTCTAAATTCAGGCTTTCTCCTCAAAAAGCCTTCCGATAAGTCTAATTGGTCATAGTTCGGCTGGTGATACCCTGAGAAATGCTTAGAAGAATCTTTGAATGTACTACTCGTGCTATTAGCAGTACTTCTAGCTATTAATACTACCGTACATGTAGTAGATGTACATAGTATTACTCAATGGACTTCACAGTATTAGCTGGGTACGGTGATTTGTCCCTCACAAATTTTCACTTAGGCTAAGTGTGCGCAAGTGGATTTACGCAAATCACTTAGACTGAGTGTTCTACTTAGCCTACACTTGGGCTAAGCAATACACTTAGGCTAAGTGATGCTCTCCAAGGCATCTTCTCAACAGCACAAGTTCGGCACAAGTCCCTGCAGTTGTACACACAAAACACAATATTCCTGCTGATCCTCGCCCACAATAGTATCTATATTGCCAGCATGTGCTTTGGGGCTATGCAACGAGGGAATGATAGCCACACCAAAGGTGCAACTAAAGTCCAAAAATCTCAGATGGTAGGTAAATACATGTATTTGGAAACATCGGGAACATCCAAGATGTTGCAAGAAAGCAACATCATTTGTACATACTGTCAGACTTCCACCCTTGGAACCTTAATAATTAAAAATCGTACAGAGTCTCCTGTGGCGCATGTTTTTTGTGTGCGTATTCACACCATAGCCAAGGGTGGAAAGCCAGATCAATAGTATGGATGGTATCATCCTCCAGGGAAGTTGCAACCTGGATCTAAATCTCAGTCTCAGCCCAATTGAACTCTTTCTTGTGAAATTCCTTGAGCAGTTTGCAGGAAGCCTTGCGTAAGGCGCAGTGTATGGTGGGTGATGGTTGTAGTGGAACTTGTGTTTGCACTTTGTTTACAGCAAGCAGCAGGACTTTGTGCTGAACTTGTGCTGTTGAGAAGATGCCTTGGAGAGTATCACTTAGTTTAAGTGTGCTTCGCCCAAGTGTATTGCTATTTTATGTGTTTTGCTTAGGCTAAGTGTAACACTTAGACTAAGTGGATTTACGCAGACTTAGCCTAAGTGAAAATTTGTGAGGGACAAATCACCCTATTAGTACCCATTTTATTACTGTATGGATATGGCAGTTGTGCCTGTACGGTACCAGTACCGGCAGGCCAGGAGGAAAGACACTTTCAGCTTTCAGCCTTTCAGTAAAAGCCTAAAATTTTAGAGCCAGGATGCCAAGATGAAAACAAACAGCACCGGTGTTGATTTGCACACCAATTAAATTTTGCGATGGACCTTGGAAACTGGAAAGATTTTTACAGCCTGACCGACAGCCTGAAGCTTTTTCTGTACTACATGTAGTACCGTACCGGTACATGTCGATTGTAGGTTTTTAAAAAGATTGCGGCCATTATTCGGTTATTCGTACAGTAGTACAGGTAGTCTAGCTCTCATCATGTCTCTCATTACACGAGCAAAGGATCGTTCAGAGGCTACCGTATTCACTTCAATCGAGCCCGTGGAGATAGCAGTTATCGTTGCGGCCTACCGGTACCACCGGTGTTGCAGAATGGTCGCTGTACTGTTCCGTACGGCATTGACGCATGAAACCAAAGCCTTGCAGATCGCAGCTGGCTTCCTGGTTTCCGTCAATTCTGCCGCCAGAGGAACGGGGAAAGGGTGGAGCAGAGGAGTGTCTGCAGGGCTAATTATTACATGAACATCCTTTGTACATCGTGTCGTCTACATGTACCGTACTCTAGCTGGCTACAGTAGTACTAAGGATCCGATAGGATGATGAAGGAGCAGGAGCTATTGGTTCCTATGAAATTTCCTTTCAGCCAGAGACTTGAGACCAATTGGATATTGGATGGCCACCGTGCCACAGTGCCCCAAAAGTGCAGTGGTGGCATGGTAGGCCAAATTGCCACATTCGTCATTGAGCTATCGGATACATGTAGCTTTACAGTAGTCTGCATGGCGACATCGAAGCTCGTTCCAGATTGGCTTTCAGTCACAGAAAAAGGAAAGGGGCGGCAGTACCGTACGGCAGGCAAGATGGGTTGGTTTCCGGGGCTGTGGACTTGTTTGTTGAAACGGCCTCGTTGGACACAAGCTAGAGTACCGGTAGAGGCGCAGAAAAGCTATGGCGGCTCTAGGGCATACGCACCGGTAGTCCGTATGCATCCAATCATTTGGGAATATCATCCTTTGCTTGCACCATACCGGTACTCCCTAGCTAGCAACTACTTGCAGCTCAACAGCAATGTCTTTAGGCTCTAGGCTCAAAGGAGGATAGTTATTACACTACCTGGTACCCGAGAGAACCTTTTTTGTATAGTCCCCTACGGTAGGGCCACCAGGAAAGGTGAGCTGGGTCCACATACGGTATCAGGCCGTGTGATCCCCATTCCAGCAACACTGACAAGGCAGGCATGCCAGAACCCTTCCGCCTTCAAAGGTAAACCAAATCCAGAAGTAGACTACTGTACGTTTTGAGAAGTCCACCCACCAGATTTCTTAACCGCTTCGCTGTCCTACTTCTAAGGACCCCACTCGCATTCGCCAAAGAGCAACAACAACAAAACATCCGTCGATAGCACTCACTCCTTCCAAACGTTCGTTTGCTGATCCAACTCCACCATATGGTTGCTCCGACGTTTGATCTTTGACCTGCATCGCCGTTACGATATCTTCGGCCGCTTTGATTTCCTTTCTACCCCATTTCTTCACGACAACGTTGCTCGAAAACATGTCTTCATGAATTATAAAAGCGAATACGAAGAGGAGAAGAAGGAAGTCACGGGGGACATTAGCGCGGTGGATGACGACGAGGAGAATGACAGTGGCAAGACAACTGACTCCGACGAGGAATTTGACAAGGACGAGGAGTTGGAAGAGCTCTCTCCTGAAATCCTGACATCTCTTGGTGGAAAAGACCGTCACTACAGATCCGAAGAGGAGCTGCGTACCTGGTAAGGCTCTTAATGAGGCAGGCGTCGGGGATCTCGGCCGCATTTGTTTGGTGAAGGGGAAGCCTTTTACAGAATTATGGCGGGGCCCCAACACGACAAATTCACTACCAAGTATGTCACTGACTTTGTGGATTTTAGGAGAAATATTTTGGCAAATGGGGAAACTGCAGCGGAACCCACAAGATTTTCCTGGACCCGAGCCTTGTTACCGATGACGATCCAGAGTCTCGTTATCCGGATCTAAACTATTGGGGCTACCTACCCCCGTTGCGATCCAACGTGTTCGGAGCCATTCATGGCGGACGTCATACCTGATGCGGTAATTCAGTTTAGCTGGCAGAACAAGAAGTGGTACAAAGAGAAAGCCCTCGACGACATCATGAACAAAGGCCTGGATCGAGAATGTGGTTCTTTATCTATTACTCTTCCAAGAGTGGGGTATTTGATCAAGGTTAAGTTCTCAAAACAGCAAACGCTGAATGAGGCGATCAAGGGGAACAAAACGCAAGATATGGTAGGCTTGGACATCTATCGACTGTCACACGGTACAACACTAGCCGATGCACGGGATTCGACAAACAATGATGCCCAGTTTATGGAATACACTCCAGGAGGGCCGGAGGTTTTGATTATCATCAAACCAGAAGACCTTGGGATTACTGGTTTCTATGCTCCGCTTATGTGTGGCTTGTACACGATTAAGGCCTCAAAACTCTTTTCGGATATGGACGCTTACCACAAGGTCGAGGCCTCGCAACCTAACAATCAACCATCGTGGCATACTGTGCTGCTGCTGTTGCTGCTCACAAACTCCCCTTCGAATTTCAGTTCTCTCGAATGGGATGCAATGGGACTAGCTAGTAGTAGTAACACCAATTAGAGCAAAGCATGGAGTAAAGCACCAATGACAGCCTCAGTAAGGCATCGAGTGAAGCAGTACTAGTACCGGTATTGGGTACCGGTAAAGCGCTGTGGTGATTGCTGGCGGTGCCTGAAAAGATCCCGGAAAAGTTTCAGGATCCAGCAGGATGCCAATGATGCCAGCTACAGTCGTACTAGTACCACGTAGCCTCAGACGGAACCTTCCTGCCCTAATCCTTAAGGAGCAACTGTGCGTGGGGACATGGCGCAACCACTCGTCATTCGCCAAAGCGCGCACCCTCACTCTTTGAGCCACAACAACAACAAAACAACCGTCGACCGATACTCCTTCCAAACGTTACAAGTAGTCTACCTTGGTGGTTGGTGTTGTTGGTTGGGTTGTTTCCCTGTTGATTATTTATTTGGAAGGAGTTGGTACAAGTAGTGGCACGGTATTAATTTAAAAAATGAACGAAGCAAGAGCTCATCAGCTGGCCCCCTGTCGAACAGTGGTTACCAGCTTTAATCCCCGCAAAACTCCAACCTCGGGCGACTACTTTGACGATGGTGATTGGGTGCTCTCGGTGTTGTCGTCTCCAACGTACATTAGTTGCGCACAGAGCAATGGCGAAATTCAAGTCTACGATCCTCGTCGCCTTCATGTGGTATACTCATTTCCCAGGGTGCATGACGGAATGATTACCGATTTGGTCGGGGCTCCACCGCAACAAAATGCCGATCACATCTTGGTATCTTCTGGAACCGATGGACGGGTCTGTGTATTGGATCTCCGACAACAGCAGCAACAACACGTTTCGTTCTCCTTGCCGCATTCGCACGAACAAGCTTTGAGTGTGTCCATGGGCTATGATGGCAATTTGGCGGCCGTGGGATCTAGCAAGGCCAAAATTCACTTTTTCGATTTGAGGCAAGCGTCGGCTCCCTTGGGATCCTATGTCAACAGCCACACGGATGAAGTCACTCGTGTTCGATTCCAGCATGCCCCAGAGTACAACTTTAGTGCATCCTCTACCACGAGCACTGCTGGATGTCTGTTGTCTGGTTCCGAAGATGGGCTGGCCTGTGTGTTTGACACTACCCAACCATCCGAAGAAGCAGCTCTCAAATCCGTCATGAATGCTCAAACATCACTCCGTCATGTCGGATTCTTTGGTCCCAATCTAGAAGGCGTCTACTGTCTCACGGGGTCGGAAACACTGAGCTTGTGGAACTGGGATGCAGCGCAGTGTTTGGCCGATTGCAGCGATATTCGTCAAACTCTGGGAGTCGATTATTTGACCAATGCACATTGGGACCACCGGCGCAACGAATTGGCCATTTTGGCGGGATGTGCCAATGGAGATGCCTGTCTCAGTGCCATGAATGTAACACAATCCAATCCAACCAAGTTACACACCAGTCATCGTTTGGCGGGTGGACATCGGGGCGTAGTTCGTGATTGGTGTCCCATTTCGGCAGGGTTATTGGTATCGGTGGGGGAAGATGCACGAATGTGTGAATGGAACCTGACGGGACGGCAATCGAATGCGACAGGAAAGGTAAGTGTCACACAGCAACAACAACAACAACAACAAACAGTACAACGCAGGGGATCTGGAGCGAGTCAACAACAACAGCAACAACCGGGTTCATTGGACTCGAGTCGACGAAATGGAAATGGACCCTTGCGGAGGCAGCGAAACAAACGTACAGTGAATCCGTATTGATTGGGCGGTTGGCGTGCTGGGTGGTGGAGGTTCTGGAGAAGGACGGGAATGATGCTTTGGTTGGTTTGGTGTGAGCGAGGAGGTGCTATAGAAAGTGGAAGGAACAATTTTTGGTGAAATGGATGTGTTGGGAAAGAAAGTGGTTGTTGTGGTTGCACTCGAACGACCACACAAGGCCGTGAGAGTGATTCGATTCAAACAACTTCAATTGTCTCTCGTCTGTTATTGCGATAGCTAAGAGAGGATATAATCGTGTGTTGTTATACATTGTTGGACGTGTGAGATTACGAGCTACAGTACTTTACAACCTGTGTTGTACCGTAGCAGAAGATTCGGAAAGTGATGAAGACGATGTTGAGACAGACCGCTGAGAACTTGCTTGCTCTACTTTGTTGTGCGATCTTCCAGCCATTTTTTCATTTCCCTAGCCTGATGGAACATTGTCACAGTTCTGCCTGGTTGCCACCTTGGGCATCTTCAAATTTGTCCCATAGTTCATTCCTGTGGTTCTATCGTGCGGCCATGTCATGAAATAGTACTCATGGATACGACAGGCCGCAGAGATTGGCTTGACAATTAATTGTACCTTACGATGCCCTCGTAATCCAAAAACTGGAGATTTTTCCCGGTAACTCCTTCCTCGGAGAGCCCAGCAGAAAGCAATGCGTTTGGTCCATGGCTACTATTACCGGTATCAGGATTAGCCTTGGCGCTGCTTAGTTAGGGCAGAAGCATTGGCACCAGCACCAGCGGCAACCTCAGAAGTCGAAGCCAGTCCCTGTCTCTTGGTGTTTTGGTACCAGCTCTGTGTATTGAAATGCCGACCGAGTAAGCGACCCGAAGAGGTCTCCAGCGCTTGTTTCCACCTCGGAGGGTTCATCGGTTCATCCCCTCTTTCTGGCAACGGGCTATCATTTCTTTCTCGTAAAGGATGTAACAAACCGCCAATGTTGGCCTCGCACAGTGCTGAGATACGTAGAACATCTTTCTACTGCCAGAGTCTTTCCCTTTCAATGATTTACACATTCGTAACGACACCATTTGTTGGCTAGGAAACGAATTTCGTGCTGCCCGCACTTCCCCCCGTTTGCCTGTCGACTTCTTGTCATCTAGAACAACTTTGGAGACTGATCCATAGGAGAGCTTGTCTCGCACAAAGAACCAGCTACCCCTCCTGTCTTTCTCAATATCATAGCTACCAGCGCAGTCGTGCCCAAGCAAACAAACTATTGAGCCAATATCAACAGGAGAAGTCTTATGAAAAATATTACATTGAAAGGATGATTGGCAAGATCAAAAAGGCATACCAGTAGCTGGAGGCTGTCTTCGGTAGGTAGATACAAAAAGTAAGAATTGAATCACTAACAGAGCCACATATGATGATTGATTCTGCGTGCCATTCAGTAGGGAAGAGGATCATGATTCGGTCGCCTCTGAAGCCACCCATGTTCTCTCTTGCATCACATCGGCACTATCCGAGTCACCCAGTTGTTCCGCATTGACAATGTCGTTTTTGATGGCTTCAACGAGTTTCTCCAGTCCTTCAAATGGCAATTCAGGTCTGAGATACCCCACAACCGAAAGACGGATTGGTTTGTCATAGAACTCTCCCATGAGTGTTTCTCCACAGGAAGAAGCATGCCGTCTAGTGTCTTTGGGAGGGGCAATCAAGTGTGGCTCAATGGTCTTTTCTTTGTTGTTGTAGGTTGGATTGTATCCAATAGAAACAGCCGTCTTGTATACGGTAGCACCATCACCGACCGTATCGGTATTATCTCCAATCCTGCAGAATCCCCAGTAAATGCCACAGGGCAAGTCATCAAATGTCAATTTGTGGTCGGTGCCCCCTAATACCTTGATGGCCAGTCGATCCAGATTGGCAGTGGGTATACCCAGATCGGTACTGCCTCTACCAAACCCTCTGACGACTGTGCTAGTCATTCGCAGAGGTAACATCTTTTTGATCGTCTCCGAATCAGGATGTTCGTTGTCCTTCTTTTCAGTTGATTCTTCGGAGGACATTCTTGATAGGTGATGCTTAGACAAGTGAGTGTTGGACGGTGGTATGTATCTTCTGGTTTACACCTATCCTATAAGATCAGAAATCAGAAAGCGTGGCTGAGGCAAACGCAGAATGCTGGTTCTTGGACTACAGCAGGAGAACCAAAGCGTTTAACTTGGCGTTTTGGTGTCTGGTGAAATTGGAGAGACGGCAAGGTGTAGTTACGATGGACTGTGATGGTTAGTCGATGCCGGTAGCATGGCTTCGATCTCGACAACTGCTGCAGATGATGCTTTCAAAAGATCGCGGTGAGGGGCAGTCGCGGGTTATGTGTGACTCGACTCGACTCAAATGGACACACGCTTCGGAGATGAAAATCTGTTGGGCTTGACTGGGATAGTTCGTCCGCAATAAGACCATTTGGATCCTGCGTGTAGCATTTGTTAATTTTATATTTCGAATGTTTACTAAACAATAAATCTTTTGCAGTTTAAATTTTCAGTCAAACATCAAATTACCTCTTCTACGGACAATGCTAGTGCGCGCGAAAATGAGTAAACAACGGTGTGAGAGGGAGGCCTTCGTAACGGTCGCATTTGAAGCCGTTTCATACCGGTATCCAAGAGTGGCACAAAGCTTGCACAGCGAAAACCCAACCAAGCATCACTGTTACCAAGCTACGGCAACCTTGCTGGTCTATTACAGTCAAAAGACAACAGAGAATCCTATTGGGGCGTCTTTTGTTTCGCTCATAACAGCACACTACAGGCAACAACAAACAAACAAACTCTCACGTTAACTTACTAGTATAACACAACAAGACCATTACAATGACGGATAACAAACTACGATGTGCGATGGTATACCGCTTGGACGGAGGCAGTGGAGGATCCCCCAAGGCTGTGATTTTGGCCAGCTATGACCATGCCAACCAATACGAGTCCCACGGTGGATCCGGCGGTGATCTATACGGAGGAAAGGGAGGAGATTATGCCAAGGCTGTTTCCAAGGTCATTGCCAACGATCCTCCTGGTGGTCTCGCCGAGGGAGGCAAAGTCGGTGGATTCAAGGTGGTGCAGTCGGATCAGCACCAAGTCGTTTACGGAGCGGATAAAGACGGTCTTTGTAAGATACCAGCACGATTATACTGGTTGATTGTGATTGTGCGAGATATACTGTATTGCTCATGTCATTATTGTCCTTGTTATTATCTTCCTTCCTCAGGCTACTGTGTCATTACTGGCTTGGGCTACCAATCTCGTATTGCTATCCAATTCTTGGAAGAACTCGCCTCCGAATGGTCGGCTCAGTTCGGTGCTGATGCTAAAAAGGCCGTTGAAAACTCTCTCAATAAAAAGAGTAAGAAAACTCTGACCGCCATGTGCAAGAAGTACGAAGACCCTACCAATGTCGACAAGGCTTCCAAGGTCCTCGGACAAGTAGATAAGGTCAAGGGACAAATGCAGGATAACATTGCCAATATGCTCAAGAACACTGAAGCAGCAGAATCCCTCGCAGAAAAATCCGATCAGCTCAACGAACAAGCGTCCGTGTTCAAGAAAAATTCCAAGACCTTGAAGAAACAAATGGCGTGGAAGAATCTCAAGATGACGCTTATATTGGGAGGTGTCGTCATTCTTGTCTTGATTGTTATTTTGGTGCCGTTGATTGTCAAGCTCAAGCAATTGGGAGAGTAAATTTGATCACTCTGGCGTCTGCGAGAGTAGTACCGAAAAAGGAGGCTGCGTTGGATGCTACCCACTATTCCTTCCCTATCAATCTTCCACCGTGTAGCGTTGAGCCTTCTCTTTTGCCTGTGAAACCGATTCCGCAATTACGTTGGATCCGACCCGGTGATCGATCCTACGCAACATGCATCATTCATCATTGCATACTCAAAACTAAACCTAGCATTTTTAAAGCAAGACAACAAAACCTCAAAATGTAGTAAATGGACGAATTCAATTCGTTCTCGAACGTCCCGAAGGATTTGATTGGCAATTGAGTTAGTACATCCCTCCATTACTCATGAAGATTTCACACACGTGTTCATTGCTTCGCCCTGGGTCCAAACCACTCCTATTTTTGCATGTGCCGAGGTAGATGGTTTGTCATCCTTGCTGCTTTCTTCTTGCGAGATTGCAAGCAATTTTTTTGGGATTAGCAGGAGGTTTTGGCGAAGGGGCTCCCTCACAGGCCCAAGATAGAACGCTTCTAGCTAGCAGTCGGACGCGGTTAGTTCAGTGAAGCCGACGAACGAAGTCCGAACTTACCATGGTCATTGGACGAACCATCAGCTTCCATGCCACGTGCAAGATAGATTTAAAACATTCACGAAGTAAGCAGAGGTGCCCATGCTTGGCTACATGTATCTAGTTAGCTTTGAATTCAGCTCTCAAATGTATTCTGGCCTAGCGTTTCAAGGAAGGTACTCTACTAGCTAGAGCTATTCTAGCTTATCGTTTCTTTTGCTTCTGCTTTGGCTTTCCAAAGAACAGACTGACAATGAAAGCCATGAATCCCAGGATGAACGGTATCAAGTAGTTCTTGATGAATGCAATGGCGGGGTGTGACACTTCCTGTTCCTCTTCATTGGCCTTTTGTGCTGCTGCATTGGCCGCCGCGGTTGATTCCAAAAGCTCGTCGTCGGACATATCTGCTTCATCTCTTTTCTTTTTGTTTCCTCCTTTGGACTTTTTCTTGTTCTTCTTCTTCTTTTTGCCACCACCACCTCCAGCGGTGTTACTCTGTGGATTGCTGTTGTTATTGTCATCCTTTGTATCGGCTTGCTTTTCCGGAGCGGAGGTTGGTTTCGGGACTGTCGCTGGTTGTGGCTGCTGTTCCTCCCAGTCACTTTCCTCGTCCTGGTCTGAATCATCGTCACTTTTACCAGCTTCTTTGGCCATCATGGCGGCAAACACCCCAGTTCCCTTATTCTTTCCTTTCTTCTTGTTGGGGGTGCCGCCACTGCCCCCGGCATTCTTTTGACCCGGCACGACCCACTTGTCCTGGCGAACACCACCAGTGTTGGAGCTACTAGCGCCAACTGCGGCCGCATAGGATCCCGGTGCTTTTTTGGCCTTTGGTTTTTGGTTCAATTTGGCCATGAAATGAGCCCGAATAGCCTTGACACGAGCATCAAAGGCGGCATCATCTTCAAACCAACCACGGCTGGCATCCTGCGAAACAGAACCAAAGGAGAAAGGGTCGATGTTTAGAGGAAGAGACAGACAAAGTGGTTGGGCGAGAATTACATTACAGCCCAATAGTTACTGGAAGCAATTTTTCACAAACAAACATGTATGTACATACCTCCAGATATTCGATTTCTTCCATGATTTCATCCTTTCGTGCCATTGCCTGTGTCTCCTTCACACTTAACAGCCGTCCGCGTGCCTTTTCCTCCATTTGCAACAATGGCACTGCTTCTTTCCATAACCTTGCAATTTCGATTTCATGTTTGAGTTTGTGTGGTGGTTTGGGATCAATATCTTGGAGCAACTCTTTGCGTTGAGTGGCCTTTTGTTTCATTTGCTGTAATTTTTCCAACTTCTGTCCCTTGGCTTGTTGGATTTCTTGTTTGAGTTTGTCCAAGCGTTCGGCATTGTGTTGCAAGAGTAATTCCTTTTCAAATTTGGTGACACCTCCTTCCTCTACCTGTTTGTGTAACTCGTCCTTGACATGAGCCAGTTTGTCCTCCAATCCGGTCACATTGTCGTAAAAGTTTTGTTCGGCTGCGTCAAGGGGAGTCCCTTGCATGAGTTTTCCATCCAATTCGTCGACCATTTGTTGGATGCGTTCCAGAGCGGCCTGACATCCCTTTTTCTGATTCCACGAAGTACACTTGGCCTTGAGCATGCGTTCAAAGACATTGGGGGATGCCATGGCAATTTGATGAGCCGAACATCCCTCGGGAATCAAGCAAGCCGTTGGTTGTGTCGCGTCATTACCGCCATTGTTGTTGGGACCTTGTATTTTGGGGTACACCACGACGGTTTTGAGATTTTTGGCCGTGTCGTGTTGGAGTTTAAAGCTGCCGGCACATTCGATGACACAACTGGCGGCTCGATCGTCTTCATAGCCCAAATCTCGCAATGCCGCCGTGACGGCCCGAGCCGCCCCTTCGTCGTATTTTTGCCGTGCTTGTTTTCCAGCGCCCGTGACAAAGGTAATACGGATCATTTCCTGGACGGGGAGTGGCTCGGCAAACGCCGATTGAATGGTGTTGGTGATTGTGGACACATTTTGGCCGCCCAAATCAAAGGTTTCCGATTCTTCGGCCTTGCGAATCGACAAGGCAAGGCCACTGGCGTTGGACATCTTGATCTCTTTTGAATTCTTGTGTAGATAGATGAATGATCTATCTGTTGCTTACTGTATTATCTGGTCTGGCCTCAAGGGTTTGTGGTTTAGTTTGTGAGAAACAATGGGAGACTGGCAATAAGCTCACTGACTAAGTCAACAAACATGCATGTCAACCTGCAGAATGATGGTTGCCGACGAGAAAAGATACGGGAAGAGGCATTCCCGAGCGTGACTGTGGCTTCACAACGGTATTGGATCTTGCTTTCGCCGATGTGCATCCAGTATGAACAGCACAACCTTCGATCAAAACTCGATCAGTCGAATACTTGTTGTGACTGCTGGGCATAGCCAACCATTAGCATCAGGAAACAGAGTAACGCAATAGAATACTAGCTAGTAGTCCACCATGCCAATGCACAAAAGTGCTAGTAAGGGGGCAGACAACTTCCCAAGTTTGCGAAAGTTGGTGAAAGATCGGTTGCTCAAGGATGTCTTTGAGGCAGCGGAAGGTGCGCTAATAAGACGAAGCTTTAGAGGGGATCCTTGGACATTGCTCTGGCTTGGCAACCATTCGGAAAAAGCACGACTGTTGTGTCCTACTTCTAACGCTTCCTCTTTTATATCTATTGTCTCTTTTCTGTGTTTTTAATAATGTGCTACCCTATATGCTACCCACGATAACTAACTATACCCAACAGAGAAATCTCATGGTTGGAAGATTCTGGTAGTGGATCCTGGTTCCATGGCGGTGATTTCTTCTTCCGTCGGAATGTACGATATCATGGAACGACGAATCACCATTGTGGAGTCTCTGGAAAAGAAACGAGCTCCCTTTCCCGATAAGGGAGTCATCTACCTCATGGAACCCACCGAAGACTCCATCAGCAAACTCATTGAAGATTATGCCAACAAAAAACCACTCTACGGACCCAACGTATTCCTATTCTTCTTGCAGCGACTGCCAGACCCATTGCTAGAAAAAATCAAGTACTGTCGACCTCTCGTCAAACGAGTCAAGGCACTCTCCGAAGTCAATATCGATTTCTTGGCCAAGGAAGATCGTGGATTCACATTCGACATGAGAGAATCCTTTGCACCACTCTACTCACGACAAGGAGCCAACAAATTCGAAGAAGTCATTGCCAACAAGCTCGTCACCGTCTGTGCGACTCTCAATGAATATCCACACATTCGATACAGCAAGTCGTCCAAAGTTTGTGATACCCTCGCCACGCTATTCCACAAAAAAATGGATGCCTTTCTCGCCGCAAATCCTAGTTGGTGGTATCATGGAGGCAGCAGCAAGAATGATGCACGGGCATCGCAACGAGACAGAGCTGTCTTGCTTCTATTGGATCGGGCCGACGATTGCTTGACTCCCTTGATGCATGACTTTCATTACCAGAGTATGGTCCACGACCTGCTCAAGGTAGAACGAGACCGAATCACCACACAGGCCGAAACACAGGAAGATGCCACCGAAACAGAAGCCAAGGACTTTTTGTTGGACGAAAAGGACGAATTGTGGGTCGAAATTCGTGGCAAACACATTGCCCAAGTCATTGAATTGCTCAGTGCCCGCATTCGTGAAATCATGAACTCCAACACCGGTGGCGCTTTGGGCGGCAAAAAGGGTGACGGAGAAAAGAAAATGTCCTTGACGGATATGGCGGCCGCTCTCAAGGCATTGCCGGAATACCGAGAAATCATGTCCAAATTGTCTCAGCACATGCACATTTCGCATGAATGTATGGATGTCTTCTCGGCCGAATCTTTGATGGATCTCAGTGAAATTGAACAAACCTTGGCCACGGGAATGGACGATGAAGGACGACAACCGAAAATGTCCGAAATCATTGACCGTGTCGAATTGTGTCTCCGAAAAATGAAGGACCCCAAAGCCCGGATTCGGCTCATTTTGATTGCCACCCTCAGTGCCAATGGACTCAACTACGATGATCGAAATCGGCTCTTGGGTGCTGCCGACTTTTCCCGATCGGATGGTCAGACTGTCGATAACCTCAAAGCCATGGGTGCCAAGATGGGCGGTCAGAAGAAAGAGGACAAGGCAGGTGGCGGCGGTGGTGGTTTCTTCAGGTATGTGCACACAATAGAATGATCTGTAAGGACGAGGCGAATTTGAGGGCAGCAGTCAGTTGTGGAGTCATGATCATCTGTCTGTTGCGCTTTCTGACCATTCTTCTTCTTACGCAGCTCTCTGGTTGGAGCGGACTCGGGGGATGATGATGAAGACGAGGACGGAGAGATTGCTCAAAGCCGTTTCAAGCCTGTGCTGAAGAGAATTTTGCAGGGTCTGCTGGGGGTTGGAGATCAGCCGCTGAGTTTTGAAGATTTCCCCTCTGTCGTGCCCATGCCAGAGGCCAGTTCAGGCACCGCGGCTTCTAGTGCGCGTGGGCGCAAGAAGAAACACCATGGTGGAGTGGAAGGTAGCGCTAGAAAAGGGGGAGGCAAAAAGGACTGGAACAAGGCGCACGGCGGTGCCACTTCTGGTAAGAAACCGGCACTTACATTCACTGGTGCCCGCAGTGTTGTTTTCACGGTTGGTGGAATGGCACACTCGGAGATGCGTATATGCCGAGAAATGCAGGAGCTGGAGAATCGTGAGATTATCTTTGGTTCGACTGCATTTGTCACCGCCAAGGATTTCGTTGAAGACTTGTCGACTCTTTCCTAAAGAGTCACTCTTTGGAACTCATTCACCCCAATTCACGAGTTAAGCCCTAGCGGTAGATGCGGGACGGTTCCTTCCTTTAGAAACGCTGGCTTGGTTGTTTTGCATTTTTTATTGACAGCAACGTGCACCACTCTAATCAAACAGTTGGCTCATAGAATCGAGAGATCAACTACATCGCAATACTAGCTAGTAGTTAGAAACGTGCTTGGCTGCTCTTGTCATAGAAGAAAAAAACACTCTACCGTAGTTTATTGTTTGTACAGCTGTACGAATTGGGGGGAAGCATCAAAATCTTTCCAACCAGCACAGCAGCAGCCAAGACACGGGTCTGCGACATTGTATCAAAGCTTCACCGATGCCTGCAAAATGTTGTTCAAGTAGGCGACAACTTGTCTGACAAAGACTTTCTGTCGAAAATTTAATGATCAAACCGTCAAAAGTCCACCAAAAAGAAAGCATAATCTTCGGGCTTCTTGGCACCACCAACTTTGAGCTTGTGGAGGCGCGGAATGGATCCTCTCGTATAGCATAAGATGCTGTTGGCGGCAATCCGATGCCAGGTGATTTCGGAACTGGTCTTGGTGAGCGGGTCACTGGATACAATAAATGCACACGATTTCGGATCAACGTCTTTGAGCAGTTTCCCGGGAAGAGATTGTTGAAAGCTCAAGTCTTTCTCAACGGCATCGTGGTCGTCGAGTATCTCAATTCCATGGCGACTATCGTCCGACGGAGCATCCTCGTCGTCACCGTCGTCGGCGTTTTCTTCATCACACAACTCTCGCTGCATCTGCAAAGCATCTCCATAGGCAAAGTACAGACTGGGAGGTGCCACAAGAGGGTACTTGTCAACGAATCGAGAGCAGACGACGGTCTCTCCATCGGATAGGGTGAAGTTCATGCGACTGGGCACATCGATTGCCTCCCGAATGCCACTAATGATGAGGATGTGCTCCAGTTGTCGGATGGTCCTCTTCATGGCGTTGTACAGGCGGTCATGACCAAAGGGCTCCGTTTGTTCGTAAGGTGAGATCTTGCTATATCCATCTTTGGCCAGATTGGTCAACAAAAGTCCAAAGCAGCATTCGCTGTCCGTTGTACCCATGATGCCGAGATAGGCTTCATCCGTCACTTGAGCCAAAAGCTTGCGTCGAATCTGCGAAAATCCTTGAATGGCTCCATTATGGGCAAACAACAGGCGGCCAGCCTTGAAGGGGTGGACATTTGGAGCGTAGACTCCCATCCCGGGAGATGCAGCTCTTACGTGGGCAATGACACACGCACTTTTCGTGGCATTGCAGATTTCCCGGAGATTGACATTGGACCAGGCAGGTTCCGTGTCCTTGAAAACAGCCGGGCATGTGCTGTTTTTGTGGTACCATCCAACTCCAAAGCCATCGGCATTGACTTGATGGTTGAATCGCTGTGCGAAACCAGGGTGATAACTCGCGTCGATGGCTTGTTCGACGAGGCTATTGCTTGGCTTGAGTACAAGGTCGGAAAGGAGGATTTCCTCCGTGGATAGAAACGTAATCCAACGACACATCTTCGACTTCTGCTGTTTGTTTGTATGATTTTGTGAGGGTGGCTTTGAAGCAAAAGATAGAAAGCGGAAGGGTTCATGCGGATCACAATTTTGACGGAAGCAGCGTGAAGATCGTCCCGTGTACGAGCCGATGTAAGTATACCGGCATAAGTCCGGTCGGAGTAGAGCAGGAAAATGGCAGCAATCCATGCACTATAGGACATATCGATAAATCTCGTCCATACTCTTTTTCAAGGACGGATGCAACACGTCGGGAGACTCTTCCCACAAAGCCATGACACAAGCCCAAGTCATTGCTGCTAGCAAGGGAAAGGTTTGCGGATGGTGAATTTGCAAGGAGTCACCGGATGGAGTATTGCTTTCTGCTTCGAGCCTGGCATTTCTTCTTCTCAGCATGCGCTTCCACAGCCCCACCAATACACGGCTGGCTAGGTAAAGCAGAATCTGGTGATTCAAGGATGAGTATTGACCCCAGACAAAGTAGCCGCCAACAGCACCCGCAATAAAAGCATGGTGAGTGCGTTCCGGATGACCAGGCGGCGCTGCTGCAGCAGCAGACTGTAATAGCCGACTTTCGCCCGGAAGCGGTCCATCCACTGAAACGAAAGTTGCAGGGTTGAGAACGCGTTTCTGCCATGCAGTGTTATCAGAGGCAGGAGAGCAATAATGAATCGAATCGACTGACTCACCAATCATGGATAGAATCTTTCGTCCCGCCGTCCTCCAAGCTAGATCATTATTACCCGCACTGGTGAGTAACTTTCTGGATGTTAGCTTGAGGAGTGCCAATATGGCCTTGTAGATGGTAGCAAACGCTGCCAAACTGGCTGCATGAGAATAGACCAATCGGAGGATGCTCTTGATCTTGTCCTTGCTGCTCAAGTCTCGACGAAAGAGAAACGTCATAACCAAGGCATGAGGGAGTCTTATCTTGACGCCATATCGGGCCCCTCCCACCAACGCCGATGCTATGGAGTGTAGCTCTTCCTTGACCATGGTCGACTTTAGTGCTGATCCTTGAAAAAACGTGTGATTTGCGGATGTGATGCCTAGATGGGTGATGGCTGAGAATGACGAGACGCTTATTTCCCCCATCTCCGCAACCAATGCATGACGTCATCTTAATGACCCCGCGAATGCCGTTGTCTAAAAAGACTCAAATTTGACATCGCCAAGATGACGACGATAAGCCTCTGTCTCTGCATCCACCATCGTCCTCATTCATCTTCGTATTGCACTCGCACTCGGCACCTTCGACTTCTGTGACCATTCTCAATAGAGCAAGGCCGGAGAGTCGTCGAATCAGTTTGGTTGTTTCCATCGTTGAGTGGAAAAGGCCGAACAGTCCTCATTTCGACTGGCAAGCAGCATTCACACTTACTTATCAAGAATCCTCTCATTTTCCCATTGGGAGTAGCAAACTAGAGTACGGTATACTGTAGCTAGTGAGGTCACATGCAGCTGTTGGAAATTGGCGGTGCCCATGCCTTACACATTTGGCTAGGGATTCCCATCGTTATTCGAATTTTCTTGGATGAGTACGATCCCTCTGGAAGAGTCTTTCACAGTCCACAATCGCGGAGTCTGTGCTGTGGCATTATCGTCTGTTGCATTCTGGTGACCATCCTTCGCAACCCAGCCCGTCGATTGGGTATGGACGAAGAAGAGGAAGACTTGGAAGTGCAGTTCGGAAAACGAAAACGCTCCCTGGTGTCGCAATTGGCCGAGTCGGCATCCAACACGGTCCGGTCGTCCAGCAGCGGCATGTTTCGCAACGCACTCTTTATCAGTACCTTGTTTTGGATTTCTTGGCCACTCAATGAGTCCACCAAGAACTTTGCCGTGCTGGGAGCCAACACCAATGTCTGTGATGCGGAGGATACGCAGTGCCGCATCAAGAATCACTACGGACCTCCCATTTGTTGTATCAGTCCCTCCTTTTGTGACGCGCGAGCGCACAATTGGATCTACCAACAAGGAGGAACGGCACAAGCCTACAAACCGGACGAACCCATTTCCAATCTGATTTGCAATGCCACAGAGATTGTGGAAGAGAAACAAATGAAACACAAAGTGGCCACTTGGCCTTTTTCGCGTTCGACACGGAAATCACCTCCTCTGGTCAATCTCAAACTCAACTTGATGCGATGCAGCAAAGAAGGAGATGAAGAAGATCTATCCGAAGAAAACGACAATCAGGAGGATCCAGAAACCCAACTGGACGCCACTGCTACGGATTGCTGTTGCCGACCCTTGCTAGCGAGTCAGGAAAACGCGACGATTGAAATTTGGCAAACTCGACCAGATGGAACCTATTCTTCGTTGCGGGCGGGAAGTGACGACGGTGATTGTCGTGCAAGATGGATTGCGACGGGGGAATCAGCCGTCGAGGAACAAGAACAGCAGCAACAACAACACAGCAACAACAGCAACTGCCATTGACCCAAGTGGAATTCCAGACCGTGGCCCCCGGATCCACCGGCATTATGGGAGGATTGGGACCCAATCGCCGGGAATTGGCCCCCTACGGTCCTCCCGTGTTTCATATCATGGTACGACCCGGGGTCAATGGGTTGAGTCCTCTCTTGGTGGATCTACCCGTGTCCATCGATCACAAAACCCTGGAGGAAAAACCCTTTGGATGGAGGGATTGGAGAGGGCCGGCGTGGGTCAAGCCAAAACCAGATCATCCCACTTACAACGTGACTTCCTGGGAGGCCGATACAGAAAGCAATACCGTGACCATGGCAGTCGATCTCTTTCTCTACGAAGACAAAGATTATTCCATTTCTTACACTTCCTCCACCAAGAAACTCATGTGTCCATCTCTGTTCTACGTCATGCCATCGGCTTTTTACTTGGAACCAATCTCGGTGTGTGGAAAGTACCTGCTAGACTACTTTGACTTGTAAGTAACGTAACAAACAAGCGGACGGAAAGGAAGGAGGGTTTCATTTGAAAAATAAAATGTGGGGTCAGCACCTCTTTGGGGAGGAATGAAGGCATGCCAACAGCGCGAGAGTGGTGGCGACGGCTAGATGTTATGCCGGCAGTACCAAAATGTGCATCATCCGATCATCGTTGCTAGTGCAACAGTTACTAAGACTGTTTATATCGTACGTATACAATGTATTTGTAGAATAAAGTCATGGCGTGTGAATACTGTGGGTGGTTGTGACAAGGTACGGGGATAGTATCTTTAGGGTAAGGGCTTGACTGTTCGCTACTAATGCTTTTGGGGGACGGGACCATGATATGATCTTCTTGACTCTGTAGAGTAGCTAGAGGCAAAGGAGCTGTCTCAATCTGGTAACCAAAAATTATCAATTAGATCTAGAATTTGCTAGAATGAGCCACTACAGCCCTCCATATTATAAGACTACTTTAGAAGGGACTACCATGAACCGATATTGAGGCGGGAGTAGAGGATCGACCTTCAATTGTTCAACCACATGTTTACTCATCATCGTCGTCGTCATCATCGTCGTCTTCTTCCTCTTCCTCGTCTACGGGGTCGAACTTGCTCCAGTCCATGGTCTCAAAGGTCTTGCCATGGTTGACTAAATTCCAGAGGGTTGATGTGAGCGAGCCAGTGAAAGCTTCACCCAAGACAATTCCAAGGGCTAACCAAGTGGCATAGCCTGCGGTAGAGCTTCCAAATCTGTACAGAGCCAAAAAAGAGGGTGTCTATGAGAGGATAGTTTCCAAAGGTTTGTCACAGTAAGTGCCAATACCACTTCTCATCATCGGAGGGTACGTAGAACTTCTACCAGGATCCACGTGATGACGCTCCACTTACATGTTGTACCATGCCCCAAAGAAGCCTGGTTTAGGTTCAGCCTTCGAAGTAGTGACAGAAGACAGTTGACGACTTGCCACTTCTTTTCTTCCAGCGGTCGCCCGTCGAAGAGCTGATCTTAGCAAAGCAGCCCGGAATACCATGTTGGGAGCGTTCATGGTCAACAACAAGACAATGTGTCAAGAGCCAATGTGACGATGGTGTGGCGTGTGCTGCTGCCTTTGAGAATCTTATCTGTCTGGCCGTATGTCCTGCCAACGTCACAGACCGACAGAGCTGCAAAAGTGCTTCCTGGATCGGGGGGGGGTGGGGGTGGAAAATGATACCCGGTCCAGGATACATCATATTAGTAGCTACTAATTCATATATTATATAGTATCTAGGCTAGCTCGAGTTGCAGTCCTTGTCTGCTGTTTCCACGCATCACTACTTTTCTACCGTTACATTGCTACTAATCTACTCTTTTGGCTTATTATTAATCGCTTGTTCCATCCACTCAGGTAACAAGCCATCCACTGCTCAAGTCCTGGATCACTTGTGGGATGAGATCCTTTATAAGCTCGGTGTTTTCTTCGAGAAGCCAATCGATGTCTGGTAGTACGTCCGATAAGGCTACATTCACCAGATAATCAGATGTTAACGGATCAGAATCTGAATCTGTAGGGTAGCCGTTCTCAAATGCTTCCCCAAACTGCTTCATGAAGGCACCAATCCATTCATCGAATTCTTGGTCACTTGCAGGTTGACTTTCTTCGTCTTCTTTCAACAGGCCATCGGAGCCATTACCCGACGCGAGCTCCTTCGAATCTTCCGAGACAATGGAACTCTGCTCCCCAATACTAGTAGATGATTGGGGACTCGCTTTCTGCTCGCAAGATAGTGGTTTGCAATTGCTACCGGTATCCAGCAACTCGCTTTGGTTAGTCGCGCTAGAGTCTAATCCATTCTGCTCCTGGTATTCTCGCAACGCCGCTTCGAATGACTCTTCATCAGCCTTGTTGGCATGTTCAACAAGATCGTGCATTTGCAGGCTTTCTAGCTCCTCTTTCGTCAGAAGACCCTTCGACAGCAACTCATCTGTGAAACCCCGAAGGTGGACCAATGACTCGTCCAACACTTGGTGAAATTCATCCATCTCTTGATGTTGCGCAACAAGTTTCTCGACCAAGTTCTCATCCTCCACCTTTTCATCAAAGTCTTCGAATACTTCGTTAAGAAGCGCATACTCTGTACCGGAGAGACCATCGAGAAAGTCATCAAACTCGAGCTTTGAAGATGCATCCATCGTGTCTGCTTCATCAGCAATCATGATCATCTCAACTGATTCATGGTGCTCTTCATCCTCATGCTCTTCGAAGGCCTTGTTGGTGTCCGTGATACCACAGTGCGTCATGTTTCCAGTTGTCTTGATTGATGTTGTGTGAGGACATAAGATTTATTTGTAAAGAGCTCGATTGTTTCGGGCAACCGATTTCGTTCTGAGATTTCAAAAATATCCACGAATGAAACGTCTCGGCGCCATTTCGTTTTCTGAAAGCCAAAATCAAACAACATCAAAAGAACAGGTCGGAATGGCTTCGATAGAGCTTATGGAAGAGCTCCGACAGAAGAAGACATTAACCGACCCTCCCAATTGGAGAAGGTACCTTTCAGACTTCCGACTGACCTCTATTTTCGCTTCTTGATATGCAAGGAAGTAGGGACGACTCTCCACAATTTGCAGTCTTCCGCTGACACTTCCGCCCAAATCCGATAAACAAGACGAATACAATGCCGAAGACAAAAAGAACATCGACGCGAGCAACACGGGCAATGGGGAGAGATGCAATGCAGGGTTATCGTACGAGGAAGAAACGAGCCGCGTCGAACCAGGCTCAAGAAACAGATGCCGGTTGGACTGATCGAACCGAAGCTCAACTGAAGGCAGCTGGCGGCGCTGCCAATGAAGTGATGGACATCTTAGTGGAACTGAGCATTGTGTTTCAACTTGATGAGTGTCCAAGACAGCTCGTGAAACGGCTGCTGTATCCAAGAGGAGGCGACAAGAGTGCGTTTTCATGTGCGATAGAACACTTAAAGCACGAAGGCTCGATCAAGGTTTGCGGACAAGACTTGAAACTGTCCCGCAAAGCCTGCAAATCGAAGTGCACTCGTCCAGCCACAAACGACGAGATGCATTACCGTGTACTAGTCATTCTTACCAAACAAGTGCATCCCGAGTCCCTCCCTTCTCTCGTCAAGCTGTGGACATTGCTATGCAATGGGAGTCAACACAAAGTCCAAGATCTCCGAAACCCTTCTGAAAAAGCATCGGATGACACATCATACGACAAGGGCTTTTCGCGAGCAATGGCTGCTTTAGATTCGCTTGGGTTGATCGAGAAAGTCGGAGACACCATCGGTCTAGCGGACATTGCGTTTCCGGAGGGCCGCCCAAGTTGATCACTTACTTCTACAGTACAACGCGACAAGAGAAAAAACATGAAGTCAACTTGTAGTCCAGAGAATAGATGCATTGGTCGACATTGTCGAGCCTACTAGCTAGTCAAGTAAACGCTGCCCAGTTACATTGCGAAGTGTTAAGATAACACCTCACACTCAATTACTTATTAGCAAGTCACTGGCTATCGCTATCATGAATAACTTCACCTTTTTCATTGAACTGCATATGCTTCAAAGGCGCGAAACTGCGTCTGTGTATGGGGGATGCCCCAAACTTGTGCACGGCCGCCATGTGATTCTTTGTTGGATAACCCTTGTGTTGCGCAAGGTTGTATGCTGGATACAGTTTGTCATAGCCATGCATGAGACGGTCACGCGACACCTTGGCAAGAATAGACGCTGCCGCAATGGCGTACTCTTTGGAATCACCTTTAACGATTGGCTCACATTCACAAACGAGATCTTTCGGCACTCTGTTTCCATCAATCAAGGCATAGTAAGGAGCGGTGGCCGCTGAGTTACAATGCTCTTCACTCGAATCCGTATTCGCTGTTGTCTTTTGCACCGGCTTAGTGCCGCCACAAGTGACATAAGACCCTTTCCGAGATACACAAACTGGTTGCATTGCTGCCTGATCCCATCGATTACTTGCTTCTGGGCCGTCCATGACCAGTGCTGATGCCGCCATGGACATGGCTTGCATTGTTGCTTGCAATATATTTATTTCATCAATCCTCCCAGCGTCCACCACAGCAACTGCCCAAATAACTCCAGGGCTGTTAACAATTTGTTCGTATAACTCTTCCCGTGCACTTTCACAAGTAATTTTCTTACTATCGGTGATGCCCTTGATGTTGTCGGGTACAATGGCAGCCGCCGCCACCACTGGTCCTGCCAAGGGACCACGTCCTGCTTCGTCAATGCCCATGATCCAGTTTAATTCTGGGTATTTCTTCTTGAGTGCCATTTCTCGACTTCTCGGGAGCATCACAGCTTCCTTTGACTTGGGTTTGACATTGCTTGTTGCATCAGTGGCTGGTGGCACTGCCTTGGTGTCCGCAGCTACCATCTCTACACTCCTGTTGGAACCAGGGACTCTAGAATCCTTTTCGTTCTTTTGGGTAGACACCTTCGCTCGAGCCTTTGCTGGCTTCTTGTTCGCCTTTGCTGGTTTTGGTTTTTCATTATCTGAACTGGATGAAGAATTCAGTGCCTCCAATCGGGCGCTTCGACGACGAGCTACTGTGGCCACCATACTTCGTTGACTGCCAGTGAAGGGTAATGGGACAAACGGATGGGCCACGACGCAGTTGGTGAATCTTTTGAGTTGACGGGTATCCGTTCTCCACAGCAGCGAAGAGACTCTGGCCAGACGGTTCACTCGAAAAGCCATGCAGCTGGGAAGAAGCGTGAGATGGAGGAGTATCGGCAGCAGGTGCTTCCAGCGGAGTCTCATCAAAGTCCTCCAACAGTTGAGTCAGTCAGTCCGTCAATGGATGGACAAGCCTTCTTCCGCAGATATTATTATCTCAAGCTTTCCTCTGAGCAGCATATCAACAAGAAGAGATTGCCTCGAGTGGAGTTAGTTGTGTTACTACTAGCTAGCTAGTACAGTACTTCTAAAGTCCGTACCGTACCGACAGGGGGGTTAAACTCGGCTTCCGTACATGTAGATTATTTCCCTATCCTTATCCTCGTTCCTCGTCATTGGCAATATCCTATTGCTTTGAGTGCAGGTAGACCTATGGTATGGATTTATGGCGATTGAATAAAGCAATACCAGGTACCTGGTACCGGTACCGGTACTAGCTGCAGTAGAGTAAACACAATCAACGTAAAATAATATTGCAGCATCACTTTCGCCTTGAGACGAGACACATCCAAAACCGAACAACAACACCAGCACTCTTCGACTCTGTGTTGATCCCCTCAAGACTCTGACGCATTTTCAGCAATCAAAGTTGAATCCTAATCCCCTTGTCTTTGATAGAGTGGCTGCAGAAGTATCTTTGCAAGTCTTGCTAGCCAGCAAGAAGAACAGAACCTCTTTCGTGTCACACCGTCATTGCTCCACCTTTTTTGTCGCCATATCTCACTTCAGCACATCCACGACGCACCTGCTGAAGAACATGTCTTCGTCTCAACACCACCACAATCTTCAAGAAACTAAACAACACGAGTGGCCACTGGATGTCTTTCGTCACACTTCGGGCCGAGGCTGGGAAAAGCTGGTTCCGGCGGACTCAATTCACACCCACACAACTGGCCCCAATGCCGTTGGAGTGCCCAATGAGGGTCATGTCACCATCCAGCGCTTTCGTCTCAAAATTTCTGTGATGGACAGCGAAGGAAAAGTTCTCTCAGAGGTGATACGCCGCAATGACGCTCTGTTGTTCGTCTCCAGCAATCGCCTGCGTGCCATTCTCTTAAAATTCAAAACAATCCAAGATTGCGAGCAGTTTTCCTCTCGTCTAATGGAATTGAATCCCATTGCGCCAGAAACAGCCACAACAAGCAGTGATCAACCAATGGACTGGGGCACAACCGTTTCCTCAGAGGGGATGCATTCTTCCAACGCGGATATGGAAATTGACCAACAGCTCCAGCGAAACGAGCTGCTTTCCTACATTGTTCGGCTCCAGCAGGAAGAAAGTTTCAATTCCTTCACAAACAAAATTGAACAGTTGGTGGAGGAATCAGGGCTCTGGATGATGCAGGAAGATCCTTACGATCAGTCTTCCATGGAAGTGGTCAATGATGCTACGGATAGCGCGACAAGCAGTGCCGGATTCTCGAGCGGCAGTGAGCCTGCGGTTGATGAGACCATGGCTACCGGTACCGGTACATAGAGGCCCACACAAGCTTCTTCCATTCTGGTGGGGTTTGTTTGTTGTGCAGATAGAAAAATGATAGAAAGTATGCTTGAGGGCATGGCATTGGTAGTCTTGTTTACTTTAGCTGATTTGCGCAGTTGTTGTCGCACTGTAGCATCAAATCTTTCGCTCCTCCTCTCGCGGATTGAAGGTGCAAGCCCAACCCCTGCTTGGATGCACCTCCAACGCTTTCTCCCGCATCTTACGGTAGTGCTCGCAAAACAAGCTACATAACTTCCGCCTTACTTCTCGGGAATCTGGCTTCGATAGGGGTCTGTCGTGCTATAACTCATGGTTTGTTGTGTCCGACCCCAACTTGCTCCACAAGCCAGCTAGTAACAAAGTTCTAAAGCTATAGAGGTGAAATATGAGCTAGCTAGTACCCGTTGAGCAAATGATAACTTGTCGGGTTGTGGCTGCACAAAAACATAAGTGCAACTGTGATCAGCTACAGCATCACGTACTCATCTTCGTCACTCTCTGCATCGCCTTCTTCTTCTTCATCGTCCAATAAGGATCCACCTGCCATATCACCAGTCAATCATCCATCATGGAGGATGATATCATGTTACCATTTTCATAATCAGGGCTCTTGTCGGCAAAGGAGAAGATTTCAGGCAGCCCTGGGTTGGCCTTTTTCCATGCATTCATGAGATCCTGCAAGTGTTGCAACTCTTTGGGCGACCGACAGTAAAATCCCAGCGCAATGCTCGGATCCATTCGTACCAATGGCACTGTTTCCTGGCTGGTGGTGTGCACTGATCGCAGATATGCCTCCGAAATGTCAACTACGGAAATGGACTTTCCATTGATTCGAGCCGTTCTACGGCGTGGTGCCTGTTGTACAGTATGGGGATCCAAGCCGAGAATCCTGCTGCCATCGGACCAAGCACCATAGAACCTTGTGCATTGGACAACAAGTATAAGTACAAGCGCAAGCCAAAAGAGAGAAGAAGTGATAGAATTGGGGCCTCACATGCATAATGCCACTTACCATCTAGCTCCTCGGGGTCTTCCTCCCAGCACACCAACAGAATACGGTATGGAAAAGGTAAAGGAGATGGACTTGGCATACTCCTCATTGATCCCATTCAGGCCCAACCGGAGCGGAATCAGCAGCAGCAGTCCCGTATCCCATTCCAGTTGTTGCAATGCGGCTTGTTCCTCCTGTGCTTCTTTCAATTCTTGTTCGGCACTGGCTAGTGGGTGGTCTGGTACCACCGTTTTGGAGGCATTGCTTTGTTTCTGTTTGGCAGCTTCATATACCGCGCGACTCTCCTTGGTCATGAGTTCGTGCACGGCATCATGATAGACAGATCCCTGTGCCGCCACATGAACCCGAAATAGCCGGATTGGTTTGTCTGGTACCTTAATGAGGGTAATATTGTTTATTGTTGCATTCTTGTCATCTGTGTCATTTTGTTGTTGTTGTTCTAATTGTCGCAATTGTTGTACTTGTTGCTGTTTCTTTTTCTTCCAGAGTGCAACTTGTCGTATTTCATGTGCATGTACCAAATCCCGCAACACATGACAAGCCGTGCCAGGTCCGTACCATTCTCCTGGCAAAATTTCGTACTTGGCGTGTCCCGTCGCCACCATATTGTGCAAGGAGTAGACATTATCGGATGCCGATGGAAAGTCAGCCATCCACGTCAAGAGACTGCGCAAGAATGGTTCTCGGCGTCGTTGGGAAATGGACAATCGATGGGATCTCCAGTCTCTCGACTTGAAATGCACCCGTAAGGCTTGTGCGAGCATCATTTGCGCCGATCGTAGCATGCAACCCCACCCGGCATCAGAGAAAATGTCGTAAGGAGAAATTTCTGGAAAGCCACTGCGGTAGGTCAACCAAAACAGGGACAATTCATCGTCTCGTTTTGGCTCGTATTCTCGTTCTAGATCATACCACTTTCCCAGTAGATAAATGCGGGGGTCGTCAGTAGGATCATGAATTGTGATAGTGCGGGTTGTGGTATGATGCAAGCCGTCTGTCCCATTACTAGTATTGGAGGAGGAGGGCAATGGCGAATAGGCTGCTTGGTCCAATAAGGATTCACTGTCACTTCTATCATCCTCATCACTTTCATTATCCACATCGTCTCCTTCTCCAGGTACACGACAGCAGTTCCCATCCACTTCCTCTTGATTATTGCGTGGATCATCGCAGAATTCGTACTTGTAGCCATAATCCCGTGTCACATCTTGACTATTACTTTGGCTTGGCTGCTGCAGAAATCTCACTGGATGGAGTTCGTGGTCTTCTGGTGCTTTTAGTATTTCTTCGCCAGTGCCACGAAACAGAGATTGCAGCATGGTAGTGTGCTTATTTTGGGGCAACGGAGAGTCCGAGAAATCCACGCTCAAACAACGGGCGGGTACGACAGAAATGACACCTTGCTCTTCGCTCCCACACTCGGGTCCTTTCACTAAAACTGCCACGGATTCTCGTGGAGGTATACTTGATAAGGATGATGCAGTGGAACAGGACAGTGCTACCGAGGACATGGAGAATTGATAGAATGATCTTGAATACCGGTAGACGTCAGTCACTCGGCAATGAAGCAATGACTCACAACGGCTTATTGGTGGGAGGGAAGTAGCCAGGAGACGTGGTGTAATGCATCAAGGTAAGAGGCAATCGAGCTTGGTTGCTTCGAGTTTCTTTATTGGCACAGGGAAGTATCTATAGAGTAGGTAGAGGAGTACTAGGATGTACATAGGATGGTGTGTACCAACACCTGTGTAGAAGGGCAAAGTTCGTTTGAATCATCGCTTATAAGTCTTGGATGATCCAGTGGCGACAAGTGTAAACCGGTGAGAACAGATGAGATCAAGAAGGAGCCATCGCTGAAAAGATCGACAATGAGGGTGTCCTCACTCACCTTTATGTTCTTCTACCGTTGTCGACGGATACCGACTCTGCTTCTGATAGCGTTCTCCTTGACCACGATGATATCCCACAGAGTCTGTTGGCCAGGAGCAATTGGTGGCACTCGGTTCCACTTGGGCATTTTTGTTTGGATCGCATCAAAAAAGGACTCGCGTCCCTTCTTTAAAATAAGGTTTCCGACTCCGGTAACAGCAGTAGATCGACGCGAATTGGGGATGTAGTGGTCTCCTGGTGCATCGTAGATATGGCATGCACGCTTGACTCTCTTGTCCACATCAGCGAAAGCTTCTTGGGCTGCAGCTTCATCCGTGAAACTCCTGTTAATTGCTTTGGTTCTGGTATCCGGAGACCAAAGGCAGTCAACAAGATCGAGTGCTGCCTCCACCTTTTTCAGATTCCTGCTGTCACCGTTGGTCCGAAGATTGACAATATTAGCCAGTGACCGGAGCTGCACGTTCGTTCGTAGATTCTTGAAGTCATTGTGTTGGTACAACGACACCAGAATATTTACCATTTTGCGTTCACGGTTGCGGGTACCTCTCCGTCCTGCTTCTGCCGTTGGTCCAGCTCTGATGAGTGCCTGTCGGACTGGTGTTGGTGGCCGAGGAGGTGGTGGTGGAGGACTTGGTGGTGGAGGAGGAGGCGCTGGTGGTGGAGTTTGTTGTTGTTGTGGTTGTTGAGGGTGGCGTGGAGATCTTCGTGTAGGGGTAGACAGTGTTCGAACTGATGTGGCTGTCCCAGCTGCGGATACTCTGAGATGATTCTGTACCAGCTGCGTAAGCTGAGTGATCTGCGCCTGCATATCGGTTACTGCTTGAACGACGTCTGACTGACCAGTCTTCAATTCCGCAATAGAGCTAAGAATTAAGCCATGGTTGAGCTGTTCTTGTTGTCTGCTCCGCAGTAGATCGCACACGTTGCTGGATAGCTCTTGTAGTTTGTCGGATACTGTCGCTCGAAGGAGCACTCCATTGTCATCTTTGTTGTTGTGTGCAATGTCATCCACAATTTTTTTGGACCAGTACCGGAGTTTGTTGCCTGCTTCCACCAAATCCGGAGCCAGTCCAACAGCATGCACCACCATTTTCATCCGGTGGACATACCGATGGTCAGCACCGTACTTCGATTCCATGTGGCGGTAATTCTTCACCATCACTGTTGTCACGATGTCCATGAATGGCCTTAGCCTACCATTGGGTGCAAGCTCTGGCAGGCTGTTGGGGAAGAGATCACGCTGGAAGGGAGCAAACTTGTCTCTTGGAAAGATCTTTGATTGGTCGGTGTCAGCGAAAAGAACCTCACACGTTGGAATGTATGGAAGTTGTCGTGGATCTGGGTAGCCAGCCAGAGCCAGTGCACCTGGAATGACCGCCACCAAATACTGCCACACATACCAGTCTCGACTTGCTTTCGTGCTCCAACCTCCAAGTGCAATGCACTCTTCGTACGTCACAGTGGGAAGCCATGCGAGACGGGACATCGCACCAGCACGAAGACTCTTCACGGTGTAGTATGATTGGATGTTGTGGTGGATGCATGCGCGAATGATCTTGGTAATCTTCTCAGCCACCGAGCTATCCTGTGTCTCATGCAACTCATGGAACACGAATTTTGACCTGCGGTAGAGTGGAGAGCCAGGTGAGGCCATCATTGCGGCCGGTCTGACCAATCCGTTGTCCAGTGACCAAAACAACCCAAAAGCAAACAACACGCACAGCTCCGGATGCTCAAAATCCTGGACGAATGCCGATGGGCTGGTCTTGAGTTCCTTCCTCTGAAACCATTGGAAGAATGTCATTCCAAAATAACAATCCCAGAACATCTTGTCATAGCTCAAAAATTTGGATTCGCCGCCCCTTCCAACTGCGTTGTTTGTTATCAGTACCAACAGTAGTTCGTTGATCTGTCCTGTACGTAGAAGTTTTGTGGCCACCCGGAGCAGGTCAACGCTCCGTGCCTGCTGCTGATGCGCCGGATTTGAAAAATCATGGAGGGGCAATAGCTTTGTTCTCTGTGAATGCTCTCGGGGGATGGGGTAGTAGTCGCGTAGGATGGCATCGTCGTCCCTTCCCTGCATGAGGGTCCTGCCATGGCGATCGGTGAAGGTTTTCTTCAGCGCATTAACATCTCCAGGAGGGAAAAGTGGGAAATTCAGAAATTGTGGAGACCGGCCATACTTTGTTCTAAGTGCCTTGCACAACGCCTCTATGTACTTGCATAATGCTGAGGCCGCCATGGGCTTGTTGGTTCTCTGGCCGACAGGAGGGTCCTGACCGATTCGAGTACAAAAATCACTCATTAGATTCAGCCCATTGTCACCAACTAAATCCTCCACAGAAATTGTTGCGAATTTTGTTGGATCCATTACTTTGTCAAATAGCTGGATGGCAGGGGCCTCACTTGGGTTGGGACGATGCCCTCCAGAGTTGCGCTGCCAGGTAGTAGTGGTCGGCATGGTGCTACAGCTTACTTCTTCGTCATTGTGGGTGTGCCGAATGAAAATAAAGCTATCCACGCTGATATAATGGCTTGTGAGCAGTCGCGAGTGTCAGACCAATCCAGTCGGGGCATCCGTTGGTGCTGACTCAGTCGCCAGAATTCGTTTCTTCGAAACATGTCTACACCCGCGCGAGATCAGAGATTTATGCAGGAAACAGTAAGAAACCCGTTGAGATTTAAATGCCACCACTCAGTTACTTAGAGCCAAGAATCGCAAATATCACAATATCACCCCCACAAGCCCCGACCAACAACAACAACAACAACAGAGCGACCATGACGATGAGATACCATCAAAGACCATCAGTAACATTAACACTTAGTCTATTACTACTACTATTACCACTATTACCACCATTACTACTAGTCGATCGGACCTCCGGTGGTGGTCGGAATGTGTCTCGAGCGCCATGGTCTTGTTGTTCTTCTGTTGTTGTTGTTGGTCTCCCCCTCCTCTTCCCCTCTTCGTTACTAGGCCGCTGCGCGGCCCCCCTCCTCCTGCCCCCAGGACGATACTTCGCGCTTCGCGCGATACTAGGGTGTTTCTTTCTTGAAGTGCAAATGAATACATTCTGTGAATTGGGAGGTGGGAGCCATCAATGATGCTTCGTGATTGTTGTTCTTTCGTGTTTGAACGCTTCGTGGAACGTGGAAAATGAGCTCGGGGTTCACGAGCTGAACGATGTGAGGAATGCAGCCATTGTTTGGAAAAGTAGCGTCAACGACTGCCCGAACCGGTACCGGTACAAGCTAGTAGGTCCCAGCCAAAGTGCATAGCCAATACCATGTTGTCGCAAAAAGAGCTCTACATTTCGCTACTACTGTACTACTAGTAGTACTTTGCCGCTGACGGGATCGTTGGACGCGTCAAGAGCACTGTCGAGTCTTGGGCCACAACCCAGGGGGCGTCGTACAAAACCGAAGCAAGAATGACATCCACTACGGAAACATCAGTTCTACCGCAAGGAGTAAATGAGCAGTCGGAGGTTCCCTGAAAGGAAACAATGGACGAGCCACTTTGGAGGATGATCTCATATGCAGAAAGTGTCCAAGGTGCGTCCGCCTCAAGGAGATGGGGTAGGCAACAACGCAGGGCCTGACAAAGAGGCAGCTTCTGTATCTTGACGGAAACTCAGGTGTGCGTTGCGCGACACCTGAGTTTGAAGTCCTTCTATAAGTGCATCTGATTGAGAGTATTTCTGGTAAGCTTGCCACTCTCAACCACATACGGTGGGTACCGTGCAGCAGGCACATCACGCACCGGAACCATCCCAACCACAGTCGCAACTCGATCCTTTTGCAGATGTTGAGCTCCAGGTCGATGCTGCCTTCTGTTAGGTGTCGTTGTTCGTCGGGTATTGAGCAGCTGGTGGGCATGTTGCCTTCACAACTCTTTCGTTGGATGGCGTGCGTTCATGGGTGCAAATGGCCAGGGCCAACATGGTAATGAACCTCTTTGCGATACACAGCAATGGTTCTTCTGAAAGGGAGCAAGAGGGAACAGCATTGACCTGGGGTGTATTTCCGAACAGGCCAGCCAACAGATCGGTCTCGACTGGTTGCACCACCCGACTAGACAGGCCGATTGGGCCCTGCGGCACCGGAGAACAACTTCCTTGCTGGGCACAGGTACACCATAGGCAACAAAAAGTTGAACTCTAGGTAGCTAGCTCGCTAGCTAGGTAGGGATTGGAAGACGTAAGTAAAATCGGAAAGATTGTAACAAGGGGGCTGCTCCCTGTAAATTTTACTCGCCCACAAGCACGTACCGCTAGCTATGTCTACCACTGCTCGAAAGTACCACGGTAGCTAGCTAGTGGGAGCTCGAGTGTTGACCCCGAGCGATGCAAACAAGGACTGCTGACTGGGCCAGAATCCGTTTGTTTGCACAGACACACAAAAAAAGGACTGCAGCAAGCTAGCGAGAAGACCTGTCAAAATCCTGTTCAAAAGAACGCCTCGATCATCAGGTCACTACATACGATCTCGTTCATGAATCTTCCTCTTTTAAATAGTATACCCGATGGTGTCAGCACCAACGGTATTATGAACTAGCTACTCTCAAAGCTTATTTCAAGTGGACAATGTGCCCTTCAGCTGCAACCAAAACATCACGGGTTGCAATAACATCGAAGATGCAGTCCTCCATATCCTCCTTCCAGTGGGAACAAGCCTTCTCTGCTTGCTTGCGCATGCTCTCAGTTCCAAGGCGGTTGCCCAAGTGCTTCTTAGGTGCCATACACTTAGCTGGGAATTGAGGAGCACGGGCTTCAGAGAAGAGCATGGGCTCTGTGTCACGAACTTGCCATTCCTCAGCAAAGAGAGTGGCATCTTCATGGTCCAGAACAGTAACACCATCACGAGCAAACTTGGTACCAGTCTTCCAGTCTCCCAACAGACCCAAGCTGTGCTCGAAGATGGCTGTGTCACCACCATCAACGATGACAGCAGGGAATCCGTTCTTGCGTGTGTGAAGATCGATCTTGGCGACATTGTGGCTGTGTCGGCCCTCGTCATGGAGACGGATACTGATAGCCTTGCTGTCACGGCGGACAATGAATCCTCCCAAATGAGTCTTGTGGTGCTTGCGGTTGTGTTCAACAGGCAATCCGTTGATCAAGAAGGTCTCGACATCGTTCTCGAACTCGAGGACATCAGTTCCGATCTGGACAGCGATCTTGGAGATGTAGCTGAAGTACTTGACACGAGTGGTTCGGATGTGGATCTTGAGGCCTTGGTTGTCATTGAACTTGGGGTTGTCGACCAAGACAAGATCACACTCTCCATGGTAGTCGAACTTGTCTCCAGTCCAGGTCTTGAAGTGAGGATCTCCACTGCCACTTCCGGGTGTTGGCTTGTTGTAGCCAGTGGTGGGGCCGCTTCTCTCGTTGCTTGGGGTTGTGGGAGCCTTGGTGGGGGGTGTGGTGGGGGCCGCACAGTTACAGAGGCCTGGGACAGTGTGGACGTTCATCTCGGAGATGATGGTCTGGTTGGTAATGACCTCACCCTCGTCGATGACCATGACAAGAGGGATTTGTTCATTGGGGTCAGAACAGTCAAGAGTGTATCCATTACCCTCAGCAATGGCTCGGTCACGGACCCATCGGGCAACACACTCATGTCGGTAGGTCTCATAATCGGTACCGGTACCGTTGATGTTATCAACAAGACCCCAGATACCTCCTTGGATTTCGAGCCAGTTGACAGTTCCAGTACATTGTTCTCCTTGGACCACTTCATCGACAGTGTCTCCAATGGCAATGTTGTTGATCAACCATGCCAAGTTGGGGAGCATGTCGTGCTTGTCCAAAGCAGCGGCGGGGATGGCATCGAGGCAAAACTGAAGATATCAACATCCCAGTCTTGGGTACCGATGAGACGGTCCCAGTCAATGCACCATCCATCAGTGAAAGTTTTACCTCCGTACTGGGGATCATCAAGGGTGATGTTGAAGTGAGCCTTCTCTGCATAGGGGAACATCTCAACGTGGATGCCAACCTCAGCGGGAGAAGTGGCAACGTCGTGGTCGACCACCCAGTCGTACTCACACTCCACGGTAGGAGCAGCAGTCTCTGGGGTCTCTGGTTCGCTTCCACACTCGTCACAGACATAGCAGAACTCGATGTGGCTGATTCCCTTGGATTGACCGACATCAAGGTAGTAAGTGGTACCAGCAGTCAAGGTGTAGACGGCTCCTCCGTTTCCTCCCTTCATGATGACGTAGGAATCAGTGGTGGCAGTGTATTCGACGTCTGTTTCACCACCATCGTCGATGCACTTGGTGGTGAAGGTTCCAGAGGGAGTAGTGCCAGAAGCGCAGTCACCCTGTGTCTTGGCGTACTTGATGGAGCTGTCTTCGGTGCCAAAGGGATGGTCGGTGGCATCAAAGCATCGCTCATCCATCTTGTATCCATAGGCAAATCCCAAGTCTTGGCAGTTGGGATTACCCCTGTAGGAATTGACTTTGTAGGTAGCTCCGAAGGTGGTGTAGTCGTCCGTGAAGATATCGGGGGCGTTGTTACATTCCTCAAGCTTGCGCGGTTGCTTCTTGGTTGCTTGGGTACGGAAAGCCTCAGCGGATCCGACCAGGGCAAGGGAAAGAAGGGCGGAATACTTCATTTTTGGTATAGGTGTAGTTGTGGTGGTTGTTGTACACGAAAAAGGATAATGTTGTTTGGAGAAACAAATTATGAGCCATCCTTGATATCGTTGCTTTGCTTTCTTTGCTTCGTTTGCATGGTGGCGACAGCCGACCGCGGTGGTGACGAGAGAAAATCCAAGACCAAAGGCATCGAGCGTAGCCGAGTGACTCAGTCATTCAGTGTACAGTACTGGTGTACTGGGTATCAAAATTACGATCATCATTGTTAACAAACCGCTATGTGCCGGTACAAATGGTCATTTGATAGCACCAACAGTGTCACTCGGGTCTTGATATCTAAATATTTGATCAAACAGTCATACTGGTATTGGTTGCGAATGACCAACCTTAACAAACTAACACGCCCTACAGGTTTCTACACAAAGCAATCCCATTTACGGCGACGAGCATCTTCTTTCATGCGGGAACCACTACAGCAGCTAGCTACTGTAGGTAGAGTACAGTACTGTAGTACCCATAGCTACAAGCTACAAGTACAGATTACAGTACTTTCAGATGACTGCAAACCGACGCAATGCATGCAATAAGAGACCCTCAAGGTTTCAGCTGGCACCTGTCACGTCCACACTAAAGACACTACTGCAAGGTCCGGAAACCCCATGATGTTTTGAAATTTTTGAAACAGTTTTAGTTTCTCATTTTTAGTTTTAGTTTCTCATTTTTAGTTTCTCAATTTGAGAAACTCATTTATCAGTTTTAGTTTCTCATTTGATAAAATAGTTTCTCATTTCTGGCAGAAATCACAACACATGTACTAGCAGTTTCAATATATAGTTTCTCATTTCAAAGATAGTTTCTCATTTCAACCAAATGAGAAACTAACTTTCTCATTTCAGAACTTAGTTTCTCAAATGAGAAACTACTTTCTCATTTGAGAAACTGTCAAAAAAGGATTGCAGTCTGGTTCCCGACCTTGCTGAACCCTACGAGCCAACGAGGTGACTGCCTCCACCAAACCGCAACGGATCATCAAAGGATTAGAAAGGAGAAAGGATGTGATTTCAAGTTGCTTAGCCGGCTGGAATCCTGCTCCCTCCCCACTCCGACAGCACCGGCTCCAGCAGCTATGCTAGCTAGCTACAGGTTCCCCTCCGACCTCCCGACCAGAACCCTCATGGCCGGAGCCATATGCCATACTAGTCGGTACCTACCTAATGCTATTGCATACTAGTACCTTTCTACTGGCTCTAGCTAGCAGCGATCCAGCGATAAGCGACATTGCGAGGTGCGGGAGGGTACCGACGCGATGACGCGATGCTGGTGCGCAAAACTGTAGGAGCGTGATCAGAGCAAGCCTCATATCCAAGCAAGTAACTCGTTTTCTGCTTTTCTGCAGAGGTGCACTTGCATCGAGTCCTCTCCGCCTGTGCGGACCATGGGAAGGAAAACCCGAATCCTCTCGGGGAAGAGATCCGAAACTGGTTGGAGTGGCGGATATGTATTGTACATGTATGTCGCCAGCAAGCTTTTATTAGGGCAAAGTACTGTATCGCGCTATCGCGCTATCGCTTTACAAGTAGAAAAAGAAGTCCTTGCTCGTTTCTTTCAAGCTGATCAAACGTTTCCGTCCTGTGCTGACCGTTCAGGCCATTTCCAGGGCGGAGATTGCATTGGACATATGCGTATACGGTAGCGGTGGCTGGGGGAAGCTACCACAGATTGGAGATTGAGCCTCCTCGGTTTGCCATTGAGGTGATCTTGGATCTAATCTAAAACCTTTTTGACCTTGGGTGGTGCGAATGGCAGGCCAACATCAGCAAGATAGTACTTCAAGACAGGAGGCTTCTGCATCAAAAAAGATTCGATTCCTTGGCGGCTAGCTAGTAGGATACAGTACATGTAACATTGGTGGCTCAAACCCCTCCTCAGTTTGTCCACCCAAGGAATCTTTGATAGCATCCAATCAAAGGTTCAAAGTCCGCAAGTGTCGAAAAGATTTGGAGCTCCAACCTGTTGAAGTTGGTGGCCGCCTGGCGGTATTCCTTTTACGAAACAGTATCTTTCTCATGTTTAATGCATTAGGTGTCTAGACACTTCAGCCTGTGTTCTTGATCCCACATTGACGAAGCTGATTGGTCAGTGGCTTTTGCAATTGCATTGGGATGTGCTCCCATGAAGCCTTCCTTCACCACTCAATAGCTTTTGCGAATCTTGGAAAAAGGTTCAGTACCGTAGGAGCTTTGTATTGTACGCTAGATGCTATGGTAGCAGGCCAGCTTATTACAATGTACATTACTGTCGTAGTGTTCCGCAAAAGGCAAGGGGCCAAGAGGCAAGGCATCCTCCTTGTAGATGACCTGCCGGCTTCTGGAGTCTTCGGGTCTTCTCGGCTTTGGTGTCAAGTGTCAAGTGTCAAAAGCTTGTCAAGCCAAGCTCAAGTCAAGTCGTCAGAGCCAGGTACTCAGTACATCACCAGCCATACTCTAGACTATCGGGTGGACGGGAAAGCCTTTATCATCTCTGGAGAACAGTCCTCGAGCACTCCAGAAGAAAGTTAGGCCCAATGTTGATAAAAATGAGAATCATACTATCGTCAAAATAGTACAAAAAGAACAGAGCATCGCGGAACACGATTCGATTCATCATTCACAGTTCCGCTTCGCACTGACACAGCCACATCAAGACCAACAGGCCAACCAGAATCAAACCGACTCTTCGCTCTTCCGATCCACTCATCATCAACACCATTGAAACATCCAGACTACCGCAGTGCCAATAGACCATCTAAAAGCTCTAACACCTGTCAAGTCAATCAAGCAGGCACGCAAGAAAAAGGCGAAAAAGAGTGTCAAGGAGCACAAATCTCTGTCATTTCATTGGCAACACGTACCGCAATACTGCAATGATGGCGAGCGACGGAATTGATCGAATGCATCAACCATCCACAGGCACAAGGGCCAATGAAGGAGCGACACCAGCACCAGTCCCGACAACAACCTTTTTGAAGAGAACCGCAGCAGCAACGACACCAGCAGTCTCCACTACAGACAGCTATCGAGTGATTTTTCCAAAACGAGAAGGACTTGACTGTGGCAATCAATATTCAGCAGTTCATCAACCCCGCTATCTCATTCCACCCCACAGCGACGCTGCTGCCGTGTTGATGGGCAATGCGATGTCAGATGGCCAGGAGCGCAATCAACAGACACAAAATCAAGCTCCGCGACACAGATATCCTCATCATCAAACAAGAACCGTGAACAACTCCAATTCTGAATTGCCACTTCCAGCACAGCCGCCGGCGCCACGGTCCAACTTGTCCGCTCTCCTGGAGAATCAACAACCACGGCAGCAGCAACAACAACAAACCAATGCCGCCCAATCGCCAGCAGCAACATTTCCGGTATCAGAAGAGCTATGTACGTGCAACCAAGCATCGTCGCCGTCCACAGACTCCAAACACGGAGAAGCCGATTCTGCCTCTGGACCAGCACCGCCGCCACCAGCACCACCACTTCCCAGCGTCCCGTTGGGAAGATCGGCTCCCGCTATCGTCACGAACGTGCCTTCCAACCGACGGCGGTATTCAGCTGGAGCAATGCTGGGGACTCCTCCCATGGCCCTCCACAAGGAATGTGTCTGTGGCGCTGAGGAGGCAGCAGCAACAGAATTCGAGCAACGTGTACAACAGAATGCAGATGTCCTTACAAATCCTGATGTACCATCCAGCGGCAGAGTGAGAAGGTAGGATTCACAGTACCGGTAGCCCCGAGTTAAGCAGGTATCCAAACCATCTCCTCACCTGATGTTCCCTCCTTTTCTCTCTTCCGTGCAGCTGCCTCTCCAGCAAGGAGCTGGGAATGCTAGCCCCTCCTTCAGGGTCTCCCTATGTAGCAATGCTGAGTCAAAGAGAATTGCTAGAGAATGCAATGACAGAAAAGTGGAGCGAAAAGCGTGATTGCTTGCACCTCGAAGTCACACCATCCACTTCCCCTGTCCCGGACAAGGCGCCCATTCACAACCTAGCGGTCGGAAGCAGTAGCAACGATATCTCAACATCGTCGTCGCAACAGAGCGGCAGTAGTGCATCGCGAAAGGCGGGAGCCAATGAGAACCGCAATCGACGTCGTGCAGCTCACAACCGAGCAGTGGTCGAAGAACTTTGTGAGATTGTAGCAGACCTCTTCGTGGCGGAGTCCAAGCTGATCAAACCATCCAACTATGGTGTATCACGTTCTTTGGAAAGAGGGAACGTCCTTAAGAGTATCCAAAAGTTCGTCGCAGCCTTGCCAACCAGGTACGCACTTGGTGCCGACACGCCGTCAGAAGTGTTGCTTCACATGCGTCTGATGGCAGTGGCACGGTCCGACCCAGTCAAATGCGTTGTGCATATTATCAATCTAGACAACGACTCCTACTGGACCGGCAATGGAGTGCATGGCAGTAAAGGTGCACAGCGAAACTTGAGGCTCGTTACCATTGCTTGTTCGGATGCGTTGGGCCTTCTCGAGTACATTACCAAGCTTTTGGGAACCGGAGGATCCCGAGGTACGTGCTTTCGACTGCTTGGGGTTTGCATAGATCTTGTTGTGCCACGCCACTTCTTACTCTGCGTTGCTTTGTATTCTGTGTTGTGCAGTGTTGGACGCCGATGTTATGTTGAGTTCAGACCGCATTGTGTTGGACCGCTTCGTTGTGGAAATGAACGGAAGGCTGCGTCTAGACAAGCTCGCCAATCTCATTGAAGCCTTCCTCAAGAAGGCACGAGCAAAGGTAGAGCATGATCGAGAGCATCAAGAAGACTGCAGCTGCCAAGATAGTTCTCAGGAAACCCAATCGGTCATGGCTTCTGGCCCGTTGTACTTCAACCCCACAAAGCACCAGTCGAGCAACAATCTTGTGCGAAGAGATGTCCGAGCAGAAATCCAGGGCGCAGTTCCACTTACAGAAGTACTCGCCACCCCAAACCAACACGACGTCAGGCTGGATCCTCAGTTCGAGACTCTGAAAAGACATTTCAGCATGCCCAATGAGCTGGCATGTCGTTCGTTGCGTGGGCAACATCTGCAGAATCCGGGTATCTTCACTCCTAGCCTATCGGGTATCCACCGTAGCAATCAGTCACCCGTGCAGAATGTCAACCTCCTACCTCGACCAGCTGAGGCATCCTTTGATGCCATTAGCGACCCCGCCATGAGCGGAATTGCCATCGAAACAGTGCCTGACAGCCAGAGCATGCGCCAAAAGAGACCACTTGTCAATCGCCATGGCAGTTCGGATCTGGACAGAATTGGGCTGGAAGGCGACTCCGAGTCCGTAGCTGATTTCGTCACTGTCCCATCCCAGGAAGGAAACAACAGTCGCGTGGTGGAAGCTCGAGTTGTGCCGTTGATCCCCTTTGACGAACTGATGCTCATAGAAAACATTGGCATGGGTCGGGTTTCCACGATCTACCGAGCGGCGTGGCAGAATCCAATGGTGGTTCAGATGGTAGCTTTGAAGGTTGCCATGGTGAACCCCGAGACGAGAGACATGGCACATGTCGACGAGTTGCGTCGTGAAGCCGACATTGCGGCTCGCATCCAGCACCCCAATGTCTGTGAGCTGGTGGGCGTGGCGGCAGATGCCGAGTAAGTTGCGGGCACAAGCCTTCGTAGTTACCGCGTTCCGTTTGTGTCCATATCTAACCTTTCTCACGTCCTTTGCTTTGTCAGATGCTTCTGCCTGGCGTACGACTATTGTGAAGGAGGCTCTGTGTTGTCCTTGCTTTCAGACACATCACGATACTACGAGTACTTGCCCATTGCCCTTGACGTGGCCAACGGCATGGCACATCTACATTCCCGCGACATCATTCATAGAGACCTGGTGAGTTCGGGTCCGCGAGCTCAAGTGTTGCATGGGCTGTTGGCTCAGTCGTTGAGCTCACAAACTGTCTCATTGTTCCCCAACGCAGAAACCAAGCAACATCCTCCTCACTCGAGATCAGCGAGCCAAGATTGCAGATTTCGGAATGAGCGTTGCCAATGCAGGTCAGGAACTCACTGCCGAGACCGGAACGTACAGGTACATGGCTCCCGAGGTGATCCGCCACGAATCTTATTCCAGCAACGCCGACGTCTACAGTTTTGGCATCTTCCTGTGGCAGCTCATAACACGTCAAGTCCCCTTTGCTTCCATGACTCCTGTTCAGGCTGCCTATGCGGTTGCCGAGGGTCGACGACCGGAAATCCCGCCGTCAACTCCCCCACGCCTCAAGGAGATCATCGAGGCATGCTGGAACCAGGACAGTCACCAGCGTCCCTCTTTCACGTACATTGCCATGGCTTTGGCCGACTATGCCAAGCTCTCATTTTCTCCCGCCAGTGTGGGCGCACAGACTCTTCAAATTGCCAATGACATGTTGGCCACTGTGGAGGGCAACTCCAATATCAACGTTGACTTCACCGCACCAGTTCCAGACCCATACATTCTGAACCTCGACGAGAATGTTGGGTTGGAGATTTGATGAAAAGCCTCTGCACGTGCATTGCTCGCCCTCCTTGCCGTTCTGCGGTCTGTCATTAGTGATTCGTGATCCTTCTCGCAAAGCTCACGATTCTTACTACCCCATCAATAATGTTACCAGTAGTGGTATACTATAGAGATACTATATACATGCATTTGCACTGGTCTTCTATTCATTAGGTAGGTGTAATTAGATTGCTACCGTAGCTACTGGATGGAATTGAATTGAAGGGATGTAGGTTAGTTGGAGCTGAAACTGAATTGCACTTTGATCTACTAAAGGAGCACAGAACAAGAAGCTAACATTGCTTCTTCTTCCTGCAATGGATTAGCTACACGTTTGGTCGCATGGCCAGAGACAAGTACCGCACGAGGCAACCAGAAGTGTGGCATGGTGGGTCGACTCGACTCGACTCTGTCAAATATTTAGTACTCTCACTTTTTGCTGCATTTGATAAAATATGCTATTGTCGTTTTCGTTCTACAACTAGCAGAACGGGCCTCCCCTCGGGGTCCATACGATTGCTTCCAATGGCATCCATGACTTCTTCAAATGGCCTTTGGTCCACAACATACATCATTCGTTTGGTCTTGGGGACACCAATTCCACCCGCCAAAAGTTGCCAAGTGGGTGCTTCCATGTTCATTTCACAAGCTGTGCACGCCCTTAGAATGTCGCCCACTTGGACGCCTGCCATTTCAGCATTGCCACCCTCTGCCACTTGATCCACGACAGTGGTTCCCACAAGTTCTCCCTCTTCCAAAATCAAGCCCAGTGGCAGTGATCCTTCCAAGACGACAATTTCGGAATCTTGCTTTTGGGAAACTGGACGAAATTCTACCTTCTCTTCCATGGTAGAACCGTCTGGTTTGAGGATGGGCACAATGGCGCTATAGAAATCTTTGGCTTTTTGTTTGGCTTGTTTCTCTTCAATCCGAGCTTGTCGTTCGGCTTGTTCAACTTGATCCTTTTCTTGTTGAAACGCATCGATTTCCTCCCGTAGTTTCCGCGCTTGGTCTTGTAATTCTTGGGCGGCATCCTCGCCGGCAGCAGCTTGAAGTCTGCATCTTTTGGAAACCACAGGAGAAATGGCGTTGTTTTGCAGGATCCAACCTTCCGCCATGAAGGGGCACAACAAGAGTGCCATCAAAGAGCCAAAACAGCGGATGCTTCTACTATTCATCGTGCCTATCCTTCCAACCAAAGTTATTGGTAGGTGAAAACACAGAGAATAAGCTTTTGGGATTTTCGCTTTGAGAGGTTTGGGGGCTTTCTTGTGGGTGACGTCATCGAAAAGATACCGGTACAATATGCAGCTAAGCAGGCTTCTAGCAAAATTTCGCAAAGTGTCAAACAATAATTCTGAGGATCCAATTCTCATCCTCGTCCTCCACAGCTGGGTTCTTGGGCTTTGGGCTTCATAATATTGCTTCTTGTGTTGTGCTTGTTGTTGTTGTTGTTGACCATGTCGCCACCGCTCTATGTCAAGGCCGTAGGGTCCGTCAGCAGCATCATGCTAGGGACGTTGGGATTGAGGCACATTGCCGCACCTGGACGCCCCATTCCTCTGCTGCCCAACGATGCCGCATTCCAGAGACACCTGTGGGCGGGGCTGGAGGCTTCAGAATTGTCTCCTGGTCAGGTACGTACGGGACATTGAAATTAGATTGACCTCGAGTGCAACCGTCGATTGTGTACTTTTGTTTGGTAGTGGCCGGATGATACTGGTCTGAGTCGAGTGACAGTCTATCTATATTCGTGCCTTCATTAAAACATGTCTGCCTTTTAACATGGCCACACTGCCGTGCATGTACCTGTACAGCTAACTATCCTTTATTTCTCACATCTTGTTGATTCGATTGCCCTTCTTCAGATGGCATGTGGCCACCTTTTAGGATTCGCCATGTTGGGATTGGCCGTGAGCAAACTGACGACCCTCTTTTCGGGAAAAGAAGGAACTTATTTGAGACGAAATCTCTTGTTGGCGTTTGGTGCCTTGGATATTGTCATGTCCACCAGCTTGTTGCAGTTCGAAAAAGGATTCCAAGTGGCCGGGGCCAGCGTCAAGTACTTTTCCTTGATGCAGTTTGTAGAAGGTGCCGTCTTTTTGTACGATGGCCTGTTTCGACCCAGGCCGCCAAAGCCATCTACAAAAGCGGCCAAAGGACAGTAATCTATGCATCGCATTAGTCTATTTCTGATTGTGACATTGGAGATTTCGAATATGGCTTGAATTGAATAAATGAAGACTTGCAGTCAAATCGAAGAAATTCAACAATACGCAAAGGATTGATGTTACAACAATTTGGTGGGTTGGTCGCCCGCAAACTAAATGCATACGAATAGTTTTGATTCATGTGAAGGACAATTTGACAGTGTATGTTGCCATGTACCGATAGCATTTCTTGTTGCGTCTTTGAGCGTTTCATCTCTAGAAGAACTAGCACCAGAAGCATCCATTCCTCGTTCAGCTTTTTATAAGCTACCGAAGCTTATTAATAAACCGCGCAGGCACCGCAGTCAGGTGAAGGCCAAGTGAGCGCAGATTGAATCATCAATCATTCCTTTGGTTATAGAGAGCAACCAAGAAGTTGAGTTTCTTCGTTCCATCCCTTCAACTCTTTCACAAGGTTTTAGAATTTGGCAAATTTCCCACTCTTTGTAAGTTCAACACCAGCTTTCAACTTGGGCTTTGTCCAGTTTATTGTGCCCCTTGATAAGACCAAGTAGCATAGCATCTTGATAGCATCATCAAACGTGGTGAGGGAGCCAAGCCAGGCAAAAGCGAAGACACGTGAGAGGAGAAAGGTTGACAAGAAGCAATTGCTAGTGGGGTACTACTAGCTAGTAGCTTGCTGGTCACAATTGATGGAGAGAAGCCATGGAGAGTACCAATGACAATGATAGCCTCAACCTTATCAAAGGAGGTTTGCCAGGAAAAATAGCTGTCAGATTCTGCATGCAGCTCCTGCATGCCACGCCAAAGTCACGGCAAGATTTATGCTCTTGGCCATGGCAAAAGATTGCGTCGCCGATCCACAATCCACGCGGTGGCTCTCATTTGTTGTACGACATTGTATTTGTTCTCCCACCCAAAGTAAAAGCACAGCTCGATCTTTTTGGATCATTCTTCCAAGAGAATAACTGCCCACACTTTGAAAAGATAAGATGATGGACGAGTCGGTGAATCCAGCCATCCCCACGACGGCGGGCGCATTGCTGGCGGAGGAATGGACCATCAATCCATTGGCAACGTTGCCCTCCTTTTTGGAAATGTTCATGATGGATGAAGCCTCTCGATCCGCACGAAAATCGCTGCAAGCTGGAATGACCCTGTTGCAACAAAAACTTGCTGAGCAGGCAGCATCCACAGCGACTACTACCGGTACATCTACTACTACTCAAAATGACAGCAATGGCTCCGCAGAAGGTGGACTGCCTTTATCATCATCATCTTCATTTTCACTGTCCTACGTGAAGTCATGGCTGCAGAAATCTTCCTCGGAATTTGCCGGTACCATTGCTAAGTGGCTGGAACGCTTTGGTCCAGAGATTTCTTGTTTGGTGCTCTTCCTCCTAGAGCGTCATTGCCTACGCTCTCAAGCTTGCGCCACCATTTCCGAATCGCTCTATGGAGGACGACAAGCCAAATTGGATCGCTCAACCGACAATAATAACACACAACGACGAAAATTGTTGCCATTGAGCGACAAAGATCGCACGCGCCTGGCATTGCTGGTCGCATTGGGACCCTATCTGAGACATCGCATGCTGGGATGGTTTCACAAACTCAAAAGTAGTAGTCAAGCTACTTCAGCACGCAGGACATTGCTACTAAAGTTGCAAAAGACGTTTGTCTGGGTATATCCATTGCTGCACGTGTGGCTCAGCAGTTTGGATCTGTTCTACCAATGGAGATATCTGCTAGGTCACTCGGTCTTTTTTCATCCCACGTCCCATCTTTTGGGATTGGTGGTCAGGAGGGTCACCCAGGAAGACAACAACAACACTCAAAAATCAGCTACAAGTACTAGTAGTGGAAAAGGATCTTCTTCTTCGTCGTCTTACTCACCAACAAGAGCACAACAACAAAGCGGCGCAACCAAGCCAATGCAAGCCTCCTCCAACACACAAACCACCCCCATGAGACAGGCGGCTGTTTGGGCACTTTCGTCGGCCTTGGTGCTCAGTTGGATGTCGCACTTTCGATCGGAATATCGACGTCAGCGGCAAGGATTGATCATGGAACAACAACAACAACAACAACAATCGTCATCATCACAGTTGCACAACTACCAGGACATCCAGACTGACTTGTCCCTGCCTGCAGCACCCACCAGTGGCATTAAGCACTCCATGCCTTCACACTTGTGTCCGCTTTGTCAACAACCAAGAGTTCATCCAACAGCATCGTCTTCCGGATTCGTCTTTTGCTACAAGTGCCTATTGCAACATGTTCAACAAACGGGGCAGTGTCCAGTCACGGGACGAACTTGCCAGGAAGCACAGCTCCTGCGGCTCTATGAGCCCAACCATTCCACGACAATTCAATAGTAGAGTAACAGACCAGCTTGGATGAGATTTGGAGTCACTATTTGAATCTATCTAACTGACGGTGTGTACAAACCAAGCTGGCGTCTTGCCATGTCTTTTAGGCAGACGGTACATAGTTCTAACACTATGCCAAAATGGCTTACAGTAGATTGACCTGTGTGCACAGTTTTAGTTAGCAACACCTACCAAAACGATTGAATCGAATCATTCTATTCTTAGTCTAGTTAGTTAGTCCGAAGTCTTGCTCTTTTTCTTCGTGCTGAAGTTTCGCCAGTTCCCAACACGTTTGTCGACTCTCCCCTCTTGTTTCCAACTCTTTTCAAACTTCATGGCGTTTTGTTCCTTTTTCGATTCCTCTTCTTCCTGATCTCGCTCTCGTTGTTCTTGTGCGCGTTGTCGTTTCTCCACTTCCCGTCGTTTGTGTTCCACTTGTGCAAAGATCTTCATAATATTCTTGGTTTGTAGTTCTTCCAACGATGTTTCCTTTTTTTCCTTGGGCGACTTTTGTTCCCATTCTCGTTTTCCTTGTCGCATCCCCTGATGAGCCAAGTCCCGACAATGTTTGGCCTTGTTTTCATCATCTAGCAACAGTGTTTTGGCTTTTTGGACGAAATCGTAGGCTTCCTCGGCCTTGTCATGTTGATTGCGATTCTTATCAGGGTGTAACAGCAGTGACAATGCTTTGTACCGACGACTGATATCTTCCTCCGTGGCATTGGGGGGAATATCCAGCACAAAAAAGGGGTTCAAATTGCGCCACTTGTAATTGGGTTGCAGCAATCGTTCAATTTGAGAGGTTGCAGTGCCCAAATCCTTTTTGTGTGATTTAATGGCATTGGTGGCTTTGGGTTTGTCCACTTTTTCGGCCTCTTCTACTTTTGCTTTTTGCACTTGATCTGCTGCTTCCTCCACATCATTGAAAAAGTCATCCAAATCATCACCACCATCATCATCATCATCTTCATTGTTGCTTTTCTCGTTTTCTTCCTTGGCCTTTTCTTCCTCGGCTTTCTTCTTCTCTTGTTGTTGTTCTTCTTCTTCCTGTTGTTGTGTTTTCTTCAAAATTTCCTTGGCATGTTCCAATCCCTTTTTCGCTGCAGTATTGCTGGGATCCTTTTCGAGGACCTTTTCCCAGGCATCCTTCGCAGGACCATATCGCCCTAACGATTGCAAAGCGGCCGCCAAGCGCGAGTATCCCTTGAAATAGTCGGGCGGGGAATTTGTGACACACGCTTGAGCGTCGTGCAGCGCCTTGGATTTTTGATGCGAACTCAGATAGGCTGCCGATCGATTGCTCAGGATAATGTGATATGTAGGATCCATAGACAAGGCAGCCGTGTAGTGGTGAATGGCAGTCGAAAAGTCACGGGCTCGAAAGGCGTTGTCGCCGTAACTTTTTTCTTGGTCTCGTTGGACCTTCCAATCATTATCTTCTTCCTCTTGCTGATCCGCAGCGTTGCTGGAAGCAGGCGGGTCCTTATTATTGTCAGGGGATGTCATTGTGGCGTGTGGATTTCTGCGCTCTGCTGTCACAGAAAAGATGGAGCCTCATTGACATCGAAAGAGGATTGACGGCGGCGTGGAAGGAATGCAAATAACAACAATAATATTGCGACTAATGGTTCGGCGGCATATGTGTTCACCCCTAAAAAGACTCCCCCTCACTGAAACCCCCTCTCCGTCTCCAAAAGCTGAAATTAGCAGCAACTGGATGAGGAGGACTCATCACTCAGTCTCTACTACAGTGTACTAGAGATACAAGATGTAATGAAAATTCTTCCTTTACAGCAAGTAACCAAGATGGGGCAGAATTTTTCAATTTTGTGGAGAGATGGATAGATGATGTGTAATGGTTTCTATTTTTTGTAACAAATATTTTGCCCAAGGGAGGTCCTCACTTACTTGTTGAGGTGGTCACGTTATACTTCCAAAGTTTTCTCAATGCAAGAGAAGTTTAATAAATGGACGAGAGTACTCTCAAATGTTGTTCTTTTTCAAGATGGGGCTCTCGATACTCAGCAACAGTCAAGGAAGGTAATCTCTGCATCCAGCAAGCGCAGTGTTTTGCACCCCCCAGGATGGTCCCTCTGTTCTTGTCACTGACAGTGCAAAGCATCGCAAACAAGGATGCTTTGCATTATCAGTGTCTTTTTTGTACAACCCAGAATTCCAAACTCTGTGCAAACTTGCTACCGGTACCGGTAGCTATTTGACCCCCCCTTTGCCGTCTACTCAGAGTACTAGCTAGTAACCCCTTTCCTCATAACCCTCATGTGCAAGAATGACCTTCTGTCCTTCATCCGTCAGCACGAAAAAACTAGCAAGTACGACAGGCATGCGGTACTCTTTTGGACACAGTGAAAGCCACCGAAACAATTCTAGCAAAGCCGCATTGCTGTTCACGTTCACACCGAGCCCTTGATCGACAAGATCATTCGGTTTGTCCACAACCAAGCTAACGAGAAAGATAGTGAGACAAAGACAACCATGTTCCTTGTAGATTGGTGGTACAGTGCTCTTGCGAGCTTAGGTACGTTTGATCAGGAGGGTTAACAGTGCTAGCTACTAGATATTGAGATAAGAGAGAGTCTGTTCTTGTTGGCGTCTTTGGGCTTGGGTAGCATCCATGATCGAGATCTTGGACTTTTTTCGCAATGCCAATGACCGGTTGAACAGTAGTCTTTGTTTGATTTTTGTTAGTTGTAGTGACCATGATGCTGACACATTAGATCTGTTCCTCTTATCTCTCCCTACTACGCAACAAAAACTATGAAACAACAACAATGACACTATATTATCACGTTGGGATTTTTATTAATACTCAGGCTTGTATCACAAGAATGCCAAGATTTTGTTTTTGGGTCTTGACAATGCTGGGAAAACCACACTGTTGCACATGCTGAAAGAGAATCGAGTGCAAGTGCACGTCCCCACGTTGCATCCAAACACGGACGAATTGATTATTGGTAACATCAAATTCAAGACATTTGATCTAGGTGGTCACGAAACCGCACGTCGTTTGTGGCAGGATTATTTTACGACGGTCGATGGCGTCGTCTATCTCGTCGATTCCATTGATCGGGGTCGTTTCCCCGAAGCCAAGAAGGAACTCGATGCTCTGTTGACCAGTGAAGAATTGCAGGATGTCCCATTCCTCGTTCTAGGCAACAAGATTGACATGCCCACTGCCGCTAGCGAAGAAGAACTAAAGTACGCCTTGGGATTGATGGATACCTATGGAAAAGATAAGGGACCTGATGCCAACAGTGGAGTGCGCCCCATCGAATTGTACATGTGTTCCGTCATTCGAAGAATGGGGTATGCTGATGGCTTCAAGTGGCTTTCACAGTTCCTCACCTAGACAACAGCAATCCATCCATCCAACAAATATCTACAAAAACAATCACCAAAATCACAAGTCTGTTTGTGGATGATGAGTGTGGTGTGGTGTGCATACTGGTGAGATGAGTATAGTATCAAATGATGGAGAAAAAATAACATGACAAACTTCCTTACCTTCCGATGGTATTGCAATGAATGAATGAGCGAGTATGAAAAATAAAAATGACAATCACTCAGCAAATCGTATTTTGGTTGTGGAGTGATGAGGGTGTGTAAGCTTTTTTTATCTTATAGACATTCGAAAAAGTTTTCCTATCCAAAGGTTACCGTGCAGTGCATCTATGCCACCACTACAAGTACATGGCTGTTTCTCAGCGTCGTCTGGTGGGCGTACTATCTCGTTTGTTGGATCCTTCCAAAGATATCATGTCGAACCGGTCATCGAGCTTGCTGTACAGCAAAAGCGTCAAGAGCTGCGAGGATCCATGCGTCTCTCCACTACCGGTTTTTGTACCGTTCTGATCCCAATATCCGCGCTTCTTCATGAAATTATCAATCGCCATCGCAAGACCCTTCAGAGCCCGTTTGCCTCGAGGAAAACGTTCCGTCACTTCCACGCTGGCACCAACCGCACTCTTCTCCTTGACTTCTCGTCGCATTAAACAGGTGCCGAAATCTCTCAGTACCCAAAATGGTAGGTCCGAAACGCCAAACACGGGAGTCGAGCCAACCGCATTCATCTGAGTCGAGAGATACGCTTCCGATCGTTGCGCCAAATTCTTCATTGCTTTCAGAACGGTCTTGTAGTGCGGCGTGTCGACGTTTACACCATCCGAATAGAACTGGTCTTGATCCACAAAGATACATTCGACATGAGCCGTGCCACGTTGGGAACCCAAATCACGCATAGAACCCCCGCCACTTTCTTGTCGTGGTTCCTCGGATATTGGTTCTCCCTTGCTCAACTTGATGCTCTCGGCAGACATTTCTCGAATTGTGCTGGCCAAGAGGTCGAGTGGAACGAAGAGCTCGTTGCTCCCCGCACTGCCCGAGCGCCAACCAGTATCAAGATCATACGACAAGACCTTTCGCAAACGCACCGATCCCTTATCTTTCAGCAGATGCTCTTGCACAATCACCACAAACGGAATATTCAAAAGAGCACAAGCACCCAGCAGTTCGGCAAGCGACCAATCCTATACCGGTACATCGAATGCATCAAGGCAACTAAACGTGAGCAACAATAGGCGGTGCTTCTCCCACCAAAGGAAAGCCACATCAATAGACACTTACACTGCCCACTTCGTTGGTGCTGCTGTCGTCCCCTCTAAGTCGCTTGATCAAGCTCAACATCACTCCGCTCTGCGGCATGTATTCTGCAGAAATACCCTCTGCCCAGAGCCGTGCTGCCACGAGAAGACGCTCAGATGTACTCGATGAATCCATTCCGTGGGGGCTAGCGACCACGCATTTCACAGAGCGCGAAAACTTGAGCGGATGTCCCAGTAATCGTCGCAAAAAGTCCACTCCTGGCTTGTCCATAGAGAGCTTTTGCGGCATCTCGGTAATGATGTCTTTTTCGCCTTGTTCGGGTACGGTTGCATCCATGTACGCGAGTTCCACCAACTTGCCCACAGAGAAACTAACCCCGGCACACTGCATGGATGGATGGCAACAGGCATGTTCATGAGATAGACGGACAGTGCGAAACACATCGATATAGCGGTTCATTACTTACCATCGGAATTGGCGCGGTTGTGTAGTGATTGAAGATGGCAGATCCAAAGTTGCCTGGTGGGCGGCTTTTTCTGACCAAATCATCGTAACGGCCTCCTTCAGCGACCTTTATCCCACGACCTGCAGACGAGATTACAAACTCGTTGTGTTCATCTTTTTCTTCTTCAAGGTAATCGTCGGGCAAAGCAATGCACTGGAACACAACTTGCCCATGGAAATGCTTTCTCTTTTGCCTAAGTCCCAGGTCAATGGATATGTACAGTGGCCTGTTCAATCGAGTTGCTGGCGTCCCTTGCTTCCCTGTTCCAAACAGAGGGGAAATGCCCAAAGCACCGAGAGTTGCAACAAGTTGTTTCAGACCTTTCAAAGTTCTCCCAATGTCCTCAAAGCGTTTCATCCGCCTTGGGTCCAGTTTCGCCTCCTTGTCGGTTGATAAGAGATAGGAAACGGCAGCCTGGAGCTTGTCCAAAGCTTCTTCAACATTGCATGGGAGTGGCATACAGCCTTTCGTAATGAACGCACGGAGTTTGTTAGCAGCGGCAGTAGGAAGTCCGTGGTTGGTGGTCGCATTTTCTAGTTGTCGCTCTAGGCGCTCGCTGGCATTCGACTTTTTCTGATTCTTGTTGCGCTTCTTTCTTCTCTTGAGGGCTTTGATTAGCGTCGAAGGTCCCGGTGCGCATGACTGGGTGAGAATCGAGAGGCAGACCCGTCGCAACAACTCTTTCTGTGGCACCCCGCATACTTCAAGGATGGCGTCTGTCAACCGGGTGTGCGTAAGTCGCATATACCACATGGGAGCAGTCGCCTCGAAGGGGAGATGCTTACAAACTGATCCGAGAGACAAGTGAAAGTGAGTATCTGAATTCGACACGGCTCCAATCACATACATAGAAAACACAAACGAACCTTCTGGCTGCGGGAAGCAGCCCATGACTTGGCAGGCCACAAAAATAGATTCAGCCTCGACTTGCCGCCCTCTCATCTGTGGGTCTTCCATCACGATATCGAAAGATGCTTCGAGTGATTCTCTTGGGTGACCTCCCGCCACTGCCTTGTGGTAGACTCTGTCAATGTCCCATCGTTTTACATTTGCAACCGCTGAACCCCCGCGACCAACTATCCGAGCGAACTGCGCAGTTAGGTCTTCTGGGAGCAGCAGAACGTTGCCTCTGGTGTCAATTACCTCAGCAGGACCGCCGACTGCCAATGAATGAACAGTGGCGGGCCTCGGCCTCAACAGGGGGCTCTTCATGTGGACGGCGCCGTGCGACTGGAATATTCCACACAGCCTGCTACAAACTTCTTCCACGATTGTGGGATCCGCTCCGTGGAATCCATCCAGCGCTCCTGTCGATGCAGCAGCCGCTGCTCTCATGGCGATGATTCCGGCTGTCCGTTGCGCTGACCTTTTCAACATCCCTTTCCCCCCTTTGCCAAGCTTCCCCGTGAGCCTAGCTCGCTGCAGCGCGTTGGCTGCTGCTACTTGAGATGATGCATTCATTGCCAAGGAGTTGACGCTGCTGCTGTCTATTGCGCCTGCCCTTATTTCCTCAACAGCCTTCCAAAGAGCTTGAGAGGGTGTAGGCATACGACTCTTGCCTTTTGCCAGTCCCATGTTGTTGGCTTTCACAGCGGCGTCCGTGTCGTAGGTCATCTCGATTACGTCTGGAGTTGCCCGGTTGAAGACCGCATTGACTATTTGCATGAAGCAGTCCGATTGCGGGTTCGTAAAAAGCTCGAGAGCCTCCTCCAAGTACCGTTGCTCAACTTCAATCTTACGGGGAATCAAGTCGCTCTGAACCAGCATAAGTTGAGCACATAAGCAAGCAGGAAACTTCTCAAATTTTTGACACGGGTCGACAGCCAACTCACCGAAAGCAGCTCCTCTGCCGATGGGCGTTTAGCCGGATCTCTCTCTAGGCACCAAAGGAGTATTCTCTTGACATTCTCCGGGGCGGATTTTGCAAAAGCGGGAGGGAAACGATCTTCAAACCTTACTCTTTTCTGCAGGTCTGCATCGCCTCCATCTTGGGTTGTTTTGGACGCAGCCACATGATCACCCCTTAGTTTGGTTAGTATCTCTGCTCGCTCCATGTACTGGACAACAAAACAATGGAAGCGACATGCAATCGTAAGCTGTGAACAAGTGAGTCTTTAACCATGCCTTGTCTTTAGAAGACGCACCGTTTCAAAAGGCGGATGAAACATTTCAAAAAGCACTATCCCCATACTAAACATGTCAGCTTTGCTGCCGTAGGAGCTGTCGTGTTTGCCACCTTTCACTCTTGCAGCGCCGCCCTCCTGTTCTGGTGCCCTGTAGAAGGTGGTCCCTTCCGATTGCAATCGGGTGCACAGCGTCAAACGTCAGAGAAGATTCGCGATCAGAAATCCAAACAGAAAGTGGCCAACTCACCAACGCCACCAGTCATTGATTCTTGGATTGACGATTGATGAGAAAGGGAAGCATGGGCGGAACCACCCAAAAGTCGGCTAATATCTTCGATATAGTCATAAACACCTTGGGTTTCCGCTTGACTGTCACTCTTCTCCCCTTCATCATTTGCACGGTGCCTCGTTGCCAAACCAAAGTCTCCTAACCTAACGTTTCCCTCTGAGTCCAGGAAGATGTTTCCTGGTTTCTGGGCCATTGAGGAACAATATGAGACAGTTTGAGCTCAACGACTGAGCCAATAGTCCATGCAACACTTGAGCTCCAGAATCCGAACTCACCAAGTCTCTATGGATGATTTTTCTGCTGTGAATGTACACCAACGCTTCTATGATTTGACGGACCAGTCTCCAGACATCGTTCTCATCCATTTTTGCCATAGATTGATCGTCGATCAACTTTCGTAATGTGCTGCGGGGTACATCGACCAATTCGTTGAGCTGTGCTGTACGTGGACATCCAACTACTGTTCTTTCGTTCCATGCTCGGCACGCTTACCTTGAACAATATTCCATCTGTAACAACGGTCAGTGCAAGTACAGATAAACAGCGCAACTCCCGACTTGAGCCTCAAGGACCTTACCTGTATGTAAAGGATTCGCTGGTTTTGGGCAGAACTGACCTTTACAGACGACGATTCGTCCCAGTCATCATAGTCCGAAGATATTGAATTAGACCTTTTCTTTTCTCCAGAGGTCGGCAATGTGCTGTGTGGCTTCGCCTGAAATCCAAATCCTGCAAGCAGTGGGCTTTGCTGCGATCCAGATCAGATAACATCAGATTGCAGTCTGACCAAGCCGCACTACCAAACTTACCTGCAACCCATGATCATTTTCCATCTCAAGGAGGGTCTCAATTGACTGCGAATGCAGTTGGTTGTTGGCGGCTGACTTTCCATTGTCACTGCTGTCCCAGTCGATGAAATCATCATCATCTTCGTCGCCATCACCCTCTGATCCACTGTCGCCATCTGAGTCACTTTCGCCAGAGCTCTCGCTGCTGCTCATTCTCTCCCCATCATCCGAGAAGAATTTGCCCATTGACGGTTTTGCCCAGAGCCCAGGCACATACTCGTGACCAGAACCCGATAGTTCTCCATCCTCGTCATCCAAACCATCCGGTGTGTCGTCTTTTGTGTCCAGGTCCGTGCTAAGTTCTCTCACCATGCTCGTTTCCTCTATACTTTCAATCTCGCCCTCCACCCAGGCCTGGTAATACCGTACCTGCAACAACGAACGTGATGAAATGACCATATGTGAGCCTGACTGTCCAGAACTGCTGCTTTAAAAGCTGAGTTGTCGCATACTGACAATGTTCTTGTGTGTCATTCTGGAGATTGTCGTCACTTCTCTTCTCAGCTTTCGGTTTTGAACAGCTCCTGTCTGAGCGAACTGGCCTTTTTCTGACTCTAAGATGATCTTCTTGACGGCGTAAGTTCTGCGATCCAACCGATTGCGAACCTTGACAACTTCGCCTCCACCACCTCTCCCCAAGACACCCAACTCGATGAAATCTGCTTTATAACGGCTACTTGTCCCTCCCCAGTTTTGAGCATAGTCCAGTTCATCATCATTGTCGAATTGATCATCCGAGTAGTCATCATTGTTGTCGTCATCCAAATCTGCAAACGGATTGTCGGCATCTAACACTCCCTCCTCCTTGTTGGTCCCACCGCCTAGTTTGAGTCGTCTAGCATCCTCCAAAGCTTCCATTTGTCGATTGAGCTCCCGTTTGATGTCTGAAGATGGACATTCTGCGCCCGATTCCAAAACCATCCGTGCCGAGACGGGAGACTTGGTTCCACCACTATGATCTGACCGTTCCTTTCGTTCGGAATTGGAAGGTCGCTCCATCAGTCGGTTGATTTCCGCCTGCTGTTCCAACTGCAATTGTCGTTCATTCTCCTTCTCTCGTTCTTCTCGGGCTTTCATTTGTTCCCAGGCTGACATGGTTGGATCTCGATTGCGTTCTAGTAGAAACTCTTCTGCCACTTGGACCAATTCGACCATCATGATAGAGCCGGACCTTGCAAGCTGTGTGGCACGTTCTGTGAGCAGCTTCATGAGTTCTTTTTGCTCTTGGTCGGTCAAACCAACTACTTTTTTGAGTTCAATGGTTGGCATGACATAAGGATATTGTTTCTGAAGTTTCAGGGAGAGTATCAGTTTACTGCCCACATGAGCTTCCTCGGTGCCTGGTGGCCTGACCTGTACATTGAGGCGAGAGGCACGTCCCTGAGCTCCTTCTTTGCGTGTGAAATCTGATCCATAAACTGCCTGTAGCACGGTTTCTTCATCTGCTCGGGACAGGGATAAATCCTCAAACGAAGGAACCACTACATTGCTGTTGGGTGCAGATGGCAAACTTTGACCGGATGCACTGGATTCTGATGAGGAATCATCGTCATCCTGAAGGACGTCGAAGAAACCTTTCTTTCCCATTTTTGTTTTTGGTAACTCAAAGCAGGTACAATCGAAATCAACTATTCAGAAGCTTCAGCGAAGACTATCTGCTATCTCATGTTCTGCCGTGGAAGGTAGTATTCTTTCAGAATTCACCGTGAGATTGGTGGGGTATCCTTATCTCTGTGATAACGATTCTCCAGGGTGTCAGCAACCAATACAGAATCGAATCAACAACAGGCGAAAGTCCAACCCTTAGCTCTGTTCGAGTTCCGTACTTGTTGTCTCGAGGGATGGGACGATGGGACGTCAAACATCAATGAATGAGGGTGAGGACAAGAGGCGAGGAGAATAAGTGGTGAAACCTGCAACCCTTATTAACCCTCTCGCTAATGGGATATTGTCACCTACATACTATCTTCCGTTGCCTTGTCCAAAACTCTCGGTACATGTACTAGTACTCGGTACACCTTGCATCTCTAGCTAGTAGCTCAAGCTACCCAGAGGTCTACACCATCTATCTCTCCTGCATGGGGCTTTCATCATCTCTTGTACATTCGGATACCCATGCAACTGACATGGTCTGCATTCTGCGTTACAATCGATTTGGCACTGTCAGAGCCCCTTCCAAAGATTAAATTGAAGTCTTGATTTGTCAAACCACCCAGTCCATTTTAAAAAAGACGAGTGCAAAACTGAACCCAAGAAGAAACTGTGGTGACAGAGGCATTGGACATTGAACCCGGCAACCAGTGTCAGTATCGTTTGTATCCGAGAGCACATTTGGGAGTACCGGATCACCAAGGTGCCAGGGGAAGTTGTCTCCCATGCCATACAGCTAAACCTGGATGATATCTTGAATTGTACAAAAAAGTACGGCACGTCACACTTGATTACGCACGGGCACAACCTAAGCGCCAGTTTCTCTGATACGCTTGGTCAGCCAGCGCCAACCAGGCAGCTTCCCATGGCATCCTGTCCCCCCACCCAAATATACCTCCAGCAACGGCATGCAGCAAGTATCTACCAACTGGATCCATTGTGACTCATAGACCAACAATCACAACCATCAGTCCCTCTGCTGCAAGTCCAGGGCCTACTATACAGCAATCTCCACAATCAACTACCACGCAGCCCTGTTTCAATAGAATCCCGATCCAAACGGCTGATCTGTTTGGCACAGGCTATGACGGAAAAAGCACGTTGGCAATTGATTATTCGACATCTGGCAGCCATAGACAGATGGACCATTACGTTGTCATCAACCACCAGCTATACCAAGCCCGCATCCATATCTATAGATCACTTTCTGAATAACATGCATCCCAGAAAAGCACCTCGTACTCTTGCAACAATCGAACGTGAGTTGCCACGTCTTCATACGAGCAAACATCGGAAGGTCCCATGCTATGCATGATGACAGCAGCTGCCATTTCGTCCAAATTTTCGATTGGTGTGGCAAAGAACTGGATAAACGCCAATCCTTTGTCCAGGTCTTCCTTTGTGCATTTGTCGGCATTATGCTTTTGAAAAGCTGCTAGTAAACCCTGACACATTCGTCCCCAGGCTGGGAAATTGACCGCGCATGCAGCAGCACCAGCGGCTCTTTGATTATTCAGAGCCAATCGAGCCCAATAGGATGGGTAACCTTGAGCCAAGGGTGAGAGCGATTTTCCCTTGCGGATAGCCTCTTCACCTCCCTCCAATCCAAGGTAATTGGCATGATCCAACAAAAGGTTGGCTGCGTAGATTTCTCCTCCCAAAAGGAACTGAAACAAATCATCATAGCTTTTGTACTTGGGTGGTAGAGGTACATCTGGCGTCGTTGGGATTTTCTTGACAGCTGCCAGAGACGACGGTGCAAACCCACGATGTCCTGCCAAATACGCAAAGGAAGCGGCATCTGATTTTTGAATTGCCAATTGTTCACAGACAAAAGCGCGTTTCTGGGGTCAGAGTATCCGCCTCGGCGGCCTTTAAAAAGGGGTGCTTTGCCAATTTTTCTTCCGTCTCCAAATTGAACGGTTCCTTTCGTAAACGGGAAATCCATTCCATGGCCTTTTGGAAACGCTCATTGTCATCATTTGTTGGGGGTTCGGACATGATGCTTGCTGTTGCACTACTGTGCGTATTGGTTGATACTTGGCAGGTTTCCGATTTCAGAAGTGTTGAATAGATTTGCGGCCTGTTCTCTTCCAGAGCTTCTCTAATGAGCAGTCTACCCACTGATCCACTTCAAAGTATCTACCAGGTAATAAGAAAGAAGCACTTGCCATGAAACTACCAGCAGCTCGAGCTTGGATAGGAGTGTGTTTGTTGTTTCGTTGGCACTCCTGGTACCGGTGTGGTCTGTTGGCCTGTGGGTGTTGGGGGTGGGGAGTACCCAAGGATGACGTCAGTCTCTTCCAAATTGAAACATGGATACTGGTACCTGGTACCAAAGTACAGTATTGGCCGGTACTCGTACCGGTTGTGGTGCTGTTGTCGGCAGTCTCATTTCCACGATGTAGACTATTCTAAACATCCCAGATGCACGCAGACTTTGACACAAAAACCCGCCTCGAGATGCGGCTTTCCTTGTCGCATTTTTGGTAAGTAATGCAATTATGCATACATCGCTGCTTGATTGTGGTTTGGGGTTGTCGCCTTGGTTCTCTATGCGAAAATTTGAGCAAGATGGATGGCCATCCGTTCCAAGTTCGGAAGTTTGCTCAAGCCACTTGTCTACTCACAGTTTTGGTTCGGACCTGATGCCTCAAAGTTCACCAACAAGAAATCCAATAGACGATTCGAGTCGTAGGATAAAAGAGAGACTATTGAGGCTCCTTTTTAAAATAAGACTGCGACGTTTTCATTATGCATCCCCATTCTGTTGAGTATTTGGATCAAATTGAAGTTCGGGAGCGGGAAGCCATTTGTCAGAGGCTATGATCCCAGCGAAAAAAGCATGATTGCAACTGAACAAATTGAAAACATTCAAGGTAGTCGACATGCCGCCAGGTTGTGTCACAATTTCACCTATTGATGGACGCGTCTTCCTTGACGCTCATCCAATGTCCATTCCGAATGCCGTTGGAGGGCCAGTTGTGTTTGAAAACTTCTGAGCCCCAAAGAAAGGACCCTCTACCTGGCTACCTGGTACCACTGTACGAAGGAGAGTCGGGAATTGAAGAGTATAACTCGCTCCTTATCAGCGCGACTCAGAATTAGGATTGAATCTTGCTGGACACTCAAAAAGGCATTGAAAAAACCAAGGAACGGTCCTCTTCAAAGACCAAAGACACAATCCTTGTTCGTGATACTGTTCATGTTTTTGTAGTGGAGACAATGACGACCCCAAAGCGTCCAGGTGCACCCTCTGCAACGGCAAGCGATGAATCCAAGGCTCGTATCTTTCTTGCTGTGGCTTGTTTGTGGCCGCTTTTCGTGCTGGCTTTGTTTGCAGCATCGGCACCTCAATTGAAGGAAGCACGGCAACACCCACGAGAACTCTTGGACAAGAACAACAAGATTAACCAAGATGTCCGCTTCAAGTTTCGCAAAGTATTGGACAGAGTGGACGTGATGGGATATGGACCGACGCATCCTCGAGTCGCCGTTGTCATTGTGGGAGAGAACAATGAAAAGATTATTTCCAGTGTGGAGTCACTCTTCCGGTAAGGTATCTACCCATTGAGTATAAGGCACAGTCATTGTTTGGTTCTTGGTTGCTTCCTGCAAAACTAATCCTGTGTTCTTTCCTTGCTTCCTTCCTTTAATCCAAACGACAACCCACACTTACATACATTCTGACCGTTGCAAATAATATAATCAAGTCACACTTCTTTGGAACGCATTTTTGCAGTTGTCGTGTGTGTGGAAGGCCGGGAATCGGATTCTGCCTTGCTGGAGGAACTGGAAAAGATTGATAATGGGGCAGTGCCACATTGGCATGGTCTGAGAGCCGACATTCATTTGCCAGGGGAAAGTGATGCCGAGGACAAGGCCGATCATGGGAGTCGGATCCAGGTCCTCTTCAATAATGAAAAACTGGGCATTTCCGAAAGCCGATCAGAAGCCGTGGAATATATCCACTTGCTGTCACAACAACACGAATCTACAGGTATCAAATCTCCACAAGAAGATCTCCTTCTTTTATTGCTTCAAAGCGGTGCTCAGTTTGTGGAAAATCATGATTGGTTGGCTCCCGTCACCGGGGCTCTTATTGTCCCTCCTCCCCTGATTGCATCTGCCAACAAACAAAGCCCCTTTGGAGCCATGAAACTGGCCAATGCGGTTGCCTTCAATACTGAAGGATCGGGGAAACGAACTTCCTTTGACTTGACGTTTGCTCCCATCATCTCAGATGCCAGTGCCACGGATATTAACCTATCGGACGGAAAGTCGTATCCCACACCCGTCTGGAATGGAGCGGCCATTGCCATGCGATTGAATACCTACCGCTTTCTTCCAGCACAGGATGCCTCCTTGACAGAAGAATGGCCCGCCAATCTAGAATTGTCGCTCAATCTGTGGCTCTGTGCCGACGGTATGGACATGATTCGAGATGTCGAAATTGTCAATAGTGAACTCATGCCACACAATCCACTGTCTCCCGAAATGATGGCTCGATTTGCCGCGGCATGGATGGATGATGTCACCGCCAATCAAATCTATCACGAGTATTCCAAAACATTCCACGAATTGACGCATCTCGAGTGGGAAACGCTCTTGAGCAAAGCTCGAGGATCCACCGATTTCCCCATTGACTTGACGGAACGGTGCCGATCCTTTGCATGGTATGCAAGACACGTGAATACGGATATCACCGAGGCCATTGTCACTGCAGCCAAAGAGGTGGCACGGGAAGATGAAGAACGCAAAGCAGAAATGAAAATCAAACTGGAAGAAGCCAAAAAGGTAGCCATGGAAGAGGCCGCCAGGAAGGCCGAAGCAGCAGCGGCGGAGGCCAAACAGGCAGCGGAGGATGCAGAGGCTGCGCAAAAAGCGGCAGTGGCCGAGAAAGCCGCTCAAGACGAAGCTGCCAAAAAGGAAGCAGAGGAAGCTGCTGCCAAAAAGGACGGAGAACAACCAGATGCCAACAAAGACGGAGAACAACCAGATGCCGATAAGGACGGAGAACAACCAGATGCCAACATCAATGAAGAGAATGCCATGCCCGACATGGCTCATGGTGAAGAACCCAAAAAACCTGCCAAACCACTGCGAGAAAACAATCTGGAAATCATTTCACAAGCCAAACCTGTGGATATCAAATTTGTGGATATTTCGGATGGACACAAGGAACATCCGCACATGGGTGCTTTGGACGAGGATGGCAACCCCGGCTATATCCACGATGAGACGGCACTTCGACTCAACCCACCCCCGTTTAGTTTCTCCGGTCCCAAGTTCGAAATGGGTTGCAAGTTAAGAGACAACAATTATCGAATGCTTACAGAGAAGGTCAAGTTGGATATCGAGGGGCACAAGGCAGCCGAAGACAGTGGCAAGAAGCGCGACAAGATCTTTTGCTTGGTGTATACCATCGAGAAGTTTCACGACCGAATTCCTGCCATTCGAGAAACGTGGGGGTAAGTCAGTTGGTGCCAGAATTTGGTGGCTCAACAGTCTGTGATTCGATATCCTCCTTCTAACATCGTCTTCCATTGTCCCTTTCGTGTCTCCGTTATTCCAGACCGCACTGCGATGGGTTCATGGTTGGTTCCACGAAAACGGACAAGTCTTTGGGAACCGTGGAGATTCCCCATGAAGGTCCTGAGGAGTATAACAACATTTGGCAAAAAGTCCGATCGATGTGGAGCTATATTTACGACAATTATTATGAGAAATACGATTGGTTCCACATCGGCGGTGACGACTTGTTTTTGATTCTCGAGAACCTGCGTCTGTACTTGGAAAGTGAAGAGATCAGAACGGCTGCCAACGGCGGAATCAATTTGCCCAATGGTGACGAAACCATGCAGACACCCTTGTTTTTGGGACGTCGTTTTTCGTACATGGGCGACATGAATGATATTTTCATCTCGGGTGGATCTGGATACACCATGAATAAGGCATCTCTGAAGTTGTTGGTGACAGAAGCGTTTCCCAACTACTTTCCTCATGCCCACACGTTTTCAGAAGACACCATGGTGGCCAAGCTCTTGCGTAAGTTGAACGTCTTTCCCTACGACACCAAGGATGACAATGGAGGAGAGAGATATATGCCCTTCATGCCAGGCCATCACTATGGGTACAAGCTGCCTCCTGGTAACCCCATGGACTCTCAGGATTGGTATGCCAAGTATTCGATCAACATCAAGGAGGGCAAGGATCATTGTGCCGAGCAAAGCGTGGCGTTCCACTATGTCAAGGGGAACGACATGTACAGGCTTTATGCGATGATCTATGGAAAGTGTCCAGCAGGAACATACCCGTAAAATGTAAACAACATGTAAAACTGCACTATGCTTCGCATCCGTTCGGAAATAAACAGCGACACACACCAAATGAAGCACTTCTCGTGGTTACTACATACGATCGTCGTCTTCGGATTTCAGTGTATCAAATTGCTTGACCAAAATCTGCATTACTTGTAGTTGTTGCTGTTGTCTCAAGAGCCAAACAAATCGTTCTTCTGTGTTGCTTGCAAGTTATCCATTGTCATCACCATTAGTCATCGTTTCTTCTTGTTCATCCGTTGGCCTTTTGAGCTTTATACCGATGGTGTGGCTCTTGTTATTTCCATAATCAGTTCTTTGCTGGATGCTTCTGCGGAGGAGTCGAGTCAACTCCTAACTTTGGCTGCTCAGGTTCTTAGAAAAGACCAAATAGTTTCTGAACCTTGGGCTTGGGTGGTTGTTTGGTGTTTTTCTTGTTGGTATCCACAATGGTGGGTCCACGACGAGCTCCGTTTCCGGACCAATCCAATCCACCTCCACGGGTTGGATTATACTTCTTGTCGTCATCGTTCCACTGAATCTTCTTGGCCGTCCTGACATCGGAATTGTCCCAAGATCCGCCTCGCTGCATGTAGGGGATATCTTCCTGCCGGATTTTGCCGGCCTTGATTTTTTCCTTGGCATTAAAGACGGGCAAGAGATGATCGGCCTTGCCTTTTTCCATTTCCTTTTGGAAGGATTGCAGGGAACGCGACTTGAAGGATTGCGGTCCGTAGGCTCCAAATTTCTTCTTGGCCTTTTCCGCCTTTTCCTTGGCTTGCATCTTCTTCCATTGTTCCGGGGAAATGCCATCGGGGACATAGCCTGCGCGGAAATAGAGAAAGACGATCAATGAGAAGTCCTTCCAGCTGGGAATAGCATCCAGGTTTTCTTTTCAGTTGTCGTCGTAAAGCATTTTTCTGTTTGGTTTGGCTTACCATGGAGAGCCGTCGCCTGGCGGATAGACGATGGAGTGGTGAACGCCAGAGTCGAAGTGGCGACAAAAGCGAGAATGATCAACAAAGACTTCGTCATGGTGGAAGTCGAAAGCTCGTGTTGGGTAGGTGATTGATGGCAATCAAAAACTAGAAGAGATGCAAGATCCAATTGTGAGCCTGCCTGTGGAACTTCGTGGAAGAAGAACAAAAGCCAAAGACACAAGAGCCGTTTGATGCAATGCAGCTTGTCAACTGGAGCGATCAGATGGTTGTGTGCTGATGTGGCAACCCAAATGTGAGATGACAGATGAAACAGAACAATGACACCCCAAAGATTTTTCTTGACAGCTGCTTCAAGAAAGCAAGGACACCAAAAAATGAAGAGTGGGGCTCGCCCGGAGGTGTCCTTGATGGAGCGATGTCATTGATTCACGAATGATGTCAGCCCCATGGATGGATCCACGTTCTATGACCCACAGCGTGGAAATCTTACTTCGTATCTAAAAGTCCTCTTCGTGCGGCACGGAAACCAGGAGTGCGCATCTCATCACGACGTCGCCGATACCGTAAAATGGAGGCGTCCCCCCCAGCCATGGCAGAAATGAAAGGTCCAAAATGGCAAGATACGCTATTGGTCGGGAAGTCTCAGGTAGGAAATTGATCATGAGTTGGTCATTTGGAGGGGCAAGATCGTTCCTCTCAATGTGCGATACTCGTCGTGGATCGACGCCCAATCGATGGACCTTCGAATAATCAGAAAGGTCCTTTACTCTCAATGGAAAGATTCCAGCCAATATGTTGAAGGTAACACAGTGTGTATTTCCTGGACCGAAGAAGAAGGCTTCGATAATTCAGGTGAAGGGCATAACCATCGCTTTGGTCCAGGAGAAGCGAAGCGGTAGAGGGAATCAGTAGCAAGATTCAAGACAAGACACAGTGCATGTGTTCGTCTCTTTCCCTGGCAAGCTGGACGCAACGACCAGGTATACGGAACAGATTCAAGGAGTTCGGGCACTTTATTGAAGTGGGATGGATCTCAGGTTACGGCACGCAAAGGGTTTGTTTGGCACGTCGGATTTATTTGGCAAAATCGGCTGGAGCCATATGGTCTCAAACCTAAAGTCTGGTTCCCAGGACATCCACCACTGCTGATTGAACAAGCCTGGAACCATCTCTTGGAGGTTTTCCCTGGAGCGGACAAAGTAAATGACTTGACTCGGAGTGGAAGCACCCGTTCGGTCTATTATTACACTCGGAGCGCGGGAACCAATCGCTGCTACGGAATGAAAGCGGAACTCTACTGAAGTGCCCTCCTGCAGGCTTTCCGCCCAATCTCTTTCAAACGTCACCCCCATTGCACCGGTACATGCCAACTGCAGACGGAGGAATGCCCTTTCAGCTGCATTTGAAACCTAGCATTCAGTCGAATGTCAAATGGGAGGGACATTACTGGGATTGCTTGTGGACGGTGCGGTCGACGAGCTGCTTTTCTTTACGAGCTTGTGAACGAAATCGCTATCGAGCTTGGACTTCGACAGTAAGCATTTATGTCTAGTTTTTCTGGCTCCTAAACAGATTCCTACAGCATTTTGATAAGGAGTAGTTATTGCGACGAGATCTACGTAGACAAAGCACTGTACCAACCAAACCAAATTCAACGTCTATCCCCGCTACGTACAATTCGTGGCAAGTATACAAAACCTCGGCACCATGGCTCTTGCTGAACTGTTTCGGCCCTATCCAAAACCCGATTGTTGCTCAAACAGCATTGTCACAATCCTTTTCACATGCTTCATTTCATTTGCAATTTCAATCTTTCGTTCTGCCACAGCGGATTTCATCTGAACAACCTGTGTACGGTCCATTGCTAGCTCCTGTAGAAGCTCATCCTTCAGCTCCTTCACCTCTTGCTCAAGCTTCTTTGCTTGGATTTTGCGCAATTCATCTTCTCTCTCCGAATCGTTGGTGTGCTTGAACACAGAACTGGTGAAAACAGCCTCACGGATCTGAGGGGGCCACAACCATCCAGCAGTGATGACACCCAAGAAAATCCACAAGGGGATGATGATGACGGCAACAGAAATACGGAGCAATGTGTACAAAAAGTACTCCAATGACATGACTGAGTCATCGAGTTCATCCTCAAACAAATCCATCAGTCGTTTCCATGACTCTTTTCCAAAAACAACCTCATTGGCAGTGTCGCTGGCCCCAGGGCCGCCACTATCCTCTTCTTCCCAACCAAAAGACTTCTTCATTTTGGCTTTCCATGGTCCATTTGCAATTGCATCCATCTCTGCTACGAAATCCAACCGATTCGTCCAGAATACAATGGCTGCGCGCTGATCCTGGATGACCTTATAACTAAACAACAGGATAGCACCCAAACAAAGCGCCAGTGAGATCAAGGCCAAACAGTCTTCACCCATTGAGCTCAAAATCCACTTGAACTTCCTTACCTGTCAGTGACGATGGCAATCAGAACATTGGCCAGTAAGATGACAACCAAAAACATGAAAATCAGAAATAGAGCCAGCGCAATCCCTTGAGCCTTGTTGTCGTAGAAGAATTCGTTCTCATCAACTTCCCCCAGCAACATAGTGTACACACGCAGGAATGAGGTCCAGTGATTACAAAATGGTTCTGTAGGTGCCTCTCCCTCACAACGGAGGATCGATTCCAGCTCATCCTGGGTCATTTGTTTTTGTAGGAGACAAGTGTCACTCTCCAGAAAGATGGTGTAGAACATTTGTGAAAATGCAATCAGAATGATACCCAAAGAGATCAAGAAGGCCGCAAGGCGATTGACAACATAAAATACACCACCAACAAAGACGGCGAAATCAATCAAGACATTTTTCAAATAACCCAGCAACTTGATCCAAAGAACAGTGACGGAGAATGCACATCCTACCCTGAAGAAATCGTCACTGGCACTTCCTCTCTGCATGTGTACTGTCCAAAAGAGCACACAGAAAACAAAGATCAAGTTCAGCCAGTTGGCGGGATCATATATCCATACATTGAAAGCTTTGAGGGAGAGTAAACTGATCAATTGGATGATTTCACGCATCAAAAAGTATCCACCACCCAGGTACAGAGGCAGAAGGGTCTTTCCCTCAATCTTGGCACACCTTGGCTCTGAACACATGCTTCTTCGTTCAATCGATTCTTCTACGTTGAAAGAGTAGCTGACAATAACCATGACGATGACGTAGAAGTCCCACATCAAAACCGCTGTAGGGAATCGCTGGGAAATCTTCTCATTGAGTAGAGTCTGCACAACTTCCATAACAACTGCTTGTTCACTCAGCCAATCAGGCAGTGACTGCAGCGCCGTAAAGAAGTCAGCTGTGGGTTCTGGTTCGGCATTCAGCAAATGTTCTAGACATTTGTGAACCGATTCCTTTTGACCATGATCATCTTTGATTGTAGCAGCAAATTCAGCCAGAACACGAAGGGGATTGGAAGATCCACCCCGTGAATTGACAATGTCTCGATTAAAACTAACCAACAAACGCACGGCAGAAGGTGCAGCTCGACGCCCAGCATTGGAAAGGGCAAAATGCAAGGGAGTTCTACCTCGACGATCTTGGGTAGTAATAGCATCAGGATAGGCCCCAGTCAACACGTATAAGGCTTCTTCACTGGCACCGTAGGCACAAGCATAATGCAGTGGCTATAGAACGATACAAAATGTTTTGTTCCGTGAGAAACTTTGGACACGATAATTCTGTTTCGCATTCCTGCTGCACTCACCAACATTCCATTGTCATCTGCATATCCAGCCGATCCTGAACTACTAAGCAATACAACCACATCCGGGGAAACCGGCTTGCTGGAATTTCCCAAGGCAAAATGAAGCGGTGTTCGTCCACGACGATCAACGGTTGTTTTGGATTCGGGAAAAGCTTCTGCCAGCTGCTTGATGACTTCTGTTTCTGCACCACAGGCACACGCATAATGAATTGGTAACCACCCAAAGGAATCTGGCCATTGCACAGTGTCTTCTGCAATACTGAGGAATACATCAATCACATCGGTGGGAGGGGCATTTCGACAAGCAAAATGGAGGGCCGTCATGGCAGAATCGCCTCGTTGTTCGGAAGCAGCCCGGACTTCTTCTGCAGATCGAGTGCGTAGCCATTCCCTCACAGGTTCCCAGCTGGCTGCAGCTTCTTCCTTGGCTTCTGGGGTGTTGTTGCGTGGAGGAAATGCCCGAGCACAGTGCAAATTGAGCATTTGAATATCGGGCACGACAGAGTCTTCTCCAGTCATGAAGGATCCTCCCAAACTCTGTTGGCTTTGAGCTTCATCCAACATAGGACGACCATCATCGTAGTAGTGGCCTTCATCCTGGTAGGGGACATCGTCGGGGTATGGTTCCGTCATTTTGCGGAGCGTGGAACGTAGAGCACCGAGGTCGAGAGACAGGGCAATAACAAGACTCGAATAGTCTTGTATCGCCAGGAAAGACTACCCACTGATATACCGGTACCTGCTACTTTCTTGCTAGTCCTTCTTCGAAAGCAGCGCTTTGTTGCTTGTTCGTCCACGCGATTGCTGTGATAAGTAAGAGATAATGAGGTCTCCAACGCCAACAACCACCAGAATAGAAGAAGGCAAGTGGAGAGGAATATGATAATGCTCGAGGAGCTTGATGGAGGCAGTGCTGCTGCCTGCAATAATAATAATATTAATATGTGTGTCTCACATGTACCGGTATGACATTTTGTTTCGAGAGCTTCATTATTAAGCAACCCAAATCTTATAACCATGGACCATGGGCAAGGAGGGCCTCAATGCCACTATCAAGGCAATTCTGCGCCTTCCAGCAGTGCTTTGTGGCTTGTGTGACTTCAAGCCAGACTTTTCGGAACGATTTAGGACTGGGCAAGTGAATGCCATTTCAGTTCTGAAGCAACCAACTTTGCAAGATGTCGAAAAGACGCTATGGGACAGTGCGACCAGGCGAGAAAAGAAGGAATGGATGAAAGCGTACGTCGTGCCACCCGAATCTGATTTGAAAATCGACGATGCATGGATAATATCCCATGTTACCCTATTTCTATTCATTCGGGCCATCTACGGGTTTTCCAAGGATCGCTGTTGCCGTGAGCTGAGTTTCTGCAAGATACCCCAAAAAAGTAGGAAGCCAGAGACCCTTCCAGAGCTTGAGAACCACTGGGGAAAGCAGATCAATGGTGACTTGAGCTGTGCTGCGGCTCATCCTGACGACTATTCGAATGCAGAGACATTTTACCACTCGGATCATCCACGGAAAACGCGATTTGCCAAATCACAGCGTGGGAACCTACACATCTTGATTGACAATGGGGTAATCCAATGGGCTCAGAACAGGCAAGTTGCATGACTTCATCAGCATTGACTTCCCACGCCAATATTCTTTACATCACGCCCTCAACATGCATGCTACCGTGCAGAGTGCGCGAGGAACCTGAATTGTTTGAGATGACTGGCCTTTTTCTAGAGGCTTTGCTGCAGTTTACTGGAAATCTTCCTGCTATGCAGTGTGCGGTTTACCGTATTGCATTGCAGCTTCGGACCATGATCACTGATAGTGTTGATCCTGGTGCCTTCTGCTTGGACATGATGGGCTTCCTCCGTCAAACTGACTGGCCAATCAATCCACCTCAGCAATCCATTGATGAAGCAAGGGGAGCCATTGCAAAAGCCCTGAATGTAAAAGTTGACAATCCCAAAGTCACAGGTGCGGTAGGAAACGACAATAGTGGTGGCACCAACACGACAGGCCCCACCAAAAAGAAACCTAGCGCAGTGAGGACCACCACCATCCTTGACTCTCGCCGAGAAGGGAGGACACCAACGAACAACTCCATATCAACATCGCTGAAAAGGTCGGCATTCATCACTCGTACGCAACTAGCTGCATTGAGCGGTGGAAAGGTTGATGGGAAGAGATATTCCCAAAATCCGCTGCGCGTTGAAACACCCTTTCAGTACTGCGGCGGTGGAGCCTTTGGATCCAAAGATGAATTTCTACATCATATATGCATCAAAGAAGAAAACAATCTACCGTTGCCAAGTTCAGAAGACGAAGATTTCATCATCTACCGTTTTGCCAAGAAGGATGGTCAAGTTCAAAAGGATATCCGAGACTTGAAGCTCAACATTTCCAGTCAACCCCCAATTCCAATATTCTGGGAACCCACTCCCACAAACAAGACGCAAAAGGGAGGTAGCCCTGTACAATATGTTGGTCATTGGAAAGCGAAAAACGTGAAAGTAGAAAAATTTTCTTACAACAACAAGCTACGATGTGCCAATATTTGGTTCAGGTTTCATCGCTACGATGGTCGCTTCGATCGAATCATACAGTACGCTCATGACAAGCCTCCATGGGCAATATTTCCTCTACCGATCGACATCGACGAGAATGGTGATAATCAAGATGACGAGAACGAGGCAGACGCACTGCAAAGCCAAGTGCAACAACAAGAAGGGGATTCCGTTGGCGACGGCGACGACAGTGATGATCGCAACGCTCCTGAGAAAAATCCCGATGACATCAGCAATCAGCTTAGGGATGGCAATCTTCAGACGGAAGACGTAGTTCCAGACACTGCAGCTTCGGCTACTCTGCACAACCAGCAAAATAATTATGGTGGAGCGGACGACGGCAAACCTGCTGCAGCAGTCGAAGCCCATGATTCACCGAATGATACTTCAGAGCAGAACAAAGATGGTGAACCCCCAGTCAAGGGGGAGGTTGACAATATGAGTGAAGCCAACAACTCACCAAGCGAAGAGGACAGGAGACCTTCTGCTACTGCTTTTGCACTCCACAATCTACCAGATGTAGCATTGGAGGACGATGGAGACAAAAAGCCTGCTGCCAGGGAGACAACATGCCATAATTCGACCTCCAGAAAACGACCGCCTTCTGCATCTGACGGCAACGAGAGGCGTCGGTCCAGTCGCCGAACCTTGGCGTCTAGCAGTGAGCCAAGAACAAGGACGGGGCAGGAAGCTCGGCGACCTAATGGCAACAGGAAAGGCAATGGGTCGCCTCGAAAAGCAGGCACACCAGAATGCGTGGAGGTGATCGAACTCGACGACTCCTCGGATGAAGAAGAGGGAGATCAAACCCCTGTAGCTGGTAGCGCAGAAGCTGGCGAACCCAATGCCAGGATGCCTGCTCGACCAATGCCGGCGGGAACAGAACGTGCTGCAGATAGGTCAGAAGAGGCCGCAACGAATGTTGCACGTATGCCTACACGAGACGAACCGGTTGCACGTGCACCCACCATGCAGTTCGTCAAGGTATCCGTCGTCATGGATAAGAACGAAGGCGGAGCTCACGTCGAATTTTGTGTACTGCTGGAGACTGGCGATGCTAGCTTTGAGAACATCCGGAACGCCATTGGTGATCAAATAGAACTTGACTTCGAGTATGACTTCTGGGTCCCCAAACTGGGGGTTTCTCTACGCCCCAATCAGGAGAGATTCGATGTTCGACATTTCCGTGCTCGAGGTTCGGTAGGTGACGGAACTATTGAACGACCATACCAAGCCTTCATCAAGAAGACGGCGAAGTGACCAAATCTTTTGATGGTTGCACTATCGATGGAATCATCACGACAACGACAACGATCTTGAGTTCGGTTCGATCTTGCGGGAGACATGGCGGTACCTTCAATTCGTACCGGTACCGCTACTGTACCATACCGGTACCTCCATCCATAGAAAGAAAAAACTTCAGAGACAATCCAAAACATTTCTTCTTCCCTATTGAGATTTACCTATGTTAGAGAATTTGCATACTAAACACTTGTTCCTCTTCGCTGTCACTTTCTTTGCCGTAGTCGCTGCCGCACTTCTGCCTTGCATCATTCAACTGTAGCCGAGTCAACATCAATGCAGGGAGTAGATCATTTCCAAGCAGGGTGCGAGGGCTTCTGGAAACGTCCTTCAGCAGATGCTTTTCAATGAACGGCCATACGGCGACACAGCAATCTTTGTAATTTTTGAGAAGCAAGACAAGCTCCCGAATATCTGCTAGACTCATTTCAAACCCAAAGGAAGTCCCACAAATGAATCCACGGAGGAATCCAAAGCCCCTCTCCTTGCATTCTAGTAAGTTGTATCGAAGACCAAATTCCAAGCATGTCAAACTCCGCCGAAATCGTTTCTGCGTAAGATGACGAGACAGAACGTGGAACTCGCCATTGGTAGACAAAAACTTGTCGCATTGTTCCAGCCCACGGGAAATGTCAAAGTAATCAAACCAGGCGAGCGCGATATGAATGTTGTCGCCCCTCAAACCGTGGCACAAGGCCGGCTCTGCTAGTAGGGACATCATAAACTCCCATTCAGCTGGGTCATCATCTGGTAACATAAACTGCATGGATCGAGCTTCTTTCCATCCGTGCTGAATGGCAGCATCAAAAAACCCGCTCCAAGAACATAGCTTTCCTTTCGTCTCAAAGAAGCTCTTTCCACCTACAACGATTTCCACAGTTTTCTCGTCCGAGCTGCAAACCCTATTCACCATCGTTTCGAGGACCAAGTCGGTGCCGCTCAAGGGCTTGCTGTTATCCAAAGGGGTGCTCATTCTTGTTCTGTTTGAGGGAGAAAGTGGAGCATCCTTTGGGATGGCTTACTTAGCTGTGTCTTTGGCACCGTGGAGAACGAGCGAATTTTCCACGGTTTGTGCCACGCCCACGATAACAGCGCCAGCAACAAATCAAGCAACAGAGGAGGGCGGGTAGCATTAATACATGCACAGCATACTAGCTAGCACTCCGTACTAAGCAAGCTTCCACGAGGACAAGGGTTTTATCCAGGCACGCCATGACGTAGTATCCAAGCACGCCATAACAAATGCAAAAGTGAGCAGGGATACAGATACTGGTACCGATACGGACCATAACGTGCTTGCGCTTGATGACGAATCCTGTCAACTGCTACATTGTACTCGTACTGCAGCTGCTTGCTATCCACGGGAGTTTCTGGCCTTGCTTGGGAACACTGACAGGTTTATCGACCACGTATATTGCTGCGCCTGTTGGAATGACAAAATATCAGCACGGCTATTACCGGGTTTTGAAGCCTCGGTATATGGTATGAGAATACTACAAAAGGAGACACCATCCCTACCTGCATTTGAAATGAGTTCAGGACGAAGAAATGAAAGAGAGGACCAGCTTAGCATATCCGAGAAAATTCTTGAGCGAAAGATTGAGGCAACCAAATGATGTGTGCACATCATTTGGATTTGCGAAGATAAGCTACGAGCATAGCAAATGCAAATGTAGTAGGTAGAATGCAAATTGTTGATTCACTATACTCAATATTCAATTCTACATGTATGGCCAGAGTATTGACAAAAATCAAAGCATCAATTTATCCAATCCATCAATCCTTCCTTCCTTCATTAGCCACCATCGTCGTCTTCCTCTTCGCAACCAGACAGTTTCATGTTGGGTAACAGATTTGGAGCTCCACTGGATGAGGCAGAGTGTAATGACTGGATAGTTTCGGACCAAACCAAGCTGCTCCCACAATACGAACCACCCGATGGACCCCTCCTGTCGGAAGGCAACGCTGACTCGGGTATACTTGCGCCAGATGATGAGAGCATTGCAATGGCCTGTGAATTCAGAGCAGCATAGCTCCGTTTCGATTGTCGTTGCATTCGAGCAGCGACGCTCTGTGGAACTCGCTTGAACATCTTGACTGAAGAATGCTTTGATTAATTGTAATCAATCCAATCCACAACAGTGCCTGATCGGTATTGCCGTAGCAACCTTTGTGGTGGAAGGTCGTTTGTGATCTTTGGGCGCTGGTGGGAAGGTTGCGCCAACAAGGATTTCGAATATTCGGCTTCTTCAGTCGAACTTTTGGATTGATTTAAAAAGCGGCAGAGCTAAAAGAAAACCGAAATGGAAGGGAAAGTTTGAGGTGGGAGGTAAAAGGCCTTTCGTCCACAAGAAATTTAGCGCGACCAAAAAAGAATGACGAAAGCAACAAAAGAGTTAGAGGGGCCTTCCTCGGACTGGTTTGATTGGTGTCCCAGAATGTCAGAATTGCTTCTCCTTCCGGAAAAAAATTGTTTTGTTCGGCTTTTCTTCTGGACCTTCCATCAAGCCACGTAGTAATCCGCCACGTACCATTGCACTTGTGTGGCCAACAGGCCAACCCACTTTTTGTTCAACTCCAACTACCGGATAGCAGATCTTCGGGAGGATCGCCTCCATGGCCTTCGTATCTCCTCCATGGCCTTCGTATCTCCTATCGTCAGCGACTTCCATCATCTGTGCTGCTGAACCACTTTCGATTGCTTCATCTGGTCATCCATCAATCGGCATCGTCATCTGTGTTACACATTGTTGTGGATCGATAAGTTGCGACCATGGTCTCTCCCACCCTGCCTCCACTGCGACTACGGCTGGAAGAGAGAAGGCTCCATGATACTGCTGCCATGGACCCTGCTAATAGCCCCACGAAAAGCACGTCTGTGAGTGTGCCGCGAAAGCTGGGCAATAGCAGTGGAAAGTGTGTGAGGAAGGAGCTCCTCTACAAACTTGGGTTTGAAAACCACTCGCAGAGTGCTTTTCCCACTCTTCCATCCAACCGAGAACCTTCTCGTGGATCCTTGTTGGGACAAGTCCAACCGACCACGGAACCCCTCAAGTACGATCCCAACTTTGATAAGATCTTGGCGGAGAAGAAGCAGCGGGCTCGAGAACGAGCTTCGGGTAGCAATGGTGTCTTTTCGGCATTGGGCGCTCTCTTTGCTGCGACCCCACAATCTACAACTATTACCACCACGGCCACTCGAGACGACGTCGAGTCCATGAAACCCTCGTCTCTGTCGTCGATGGATACCGAGTTGTCCTCCGACGAAAGCCGTCGAAGCAGTTCGTCTTTGTCGAATAATAGTAGACGTCCCAGAGGTTTGTCGTTCAACGACCAAGTGACGGTCGTGCCAATCCCCAAACGAGACGAATACTCCAAACGCATACGAGATCGATTGTGGGTCAATGCCAGAGATCTACAAGCCCAAGTAGCGCGCAACACCGTCGAGTTCGCATCGGAAGGTTGGGATTGGAAGGCCGCCTACGAGGATGATGCCATGTATGTGTGTGCTGTGACGGGAGAAAAGGTTCATCCGGTCCATTGTGAAACCGATGACCATTAGCTGGCTAGCTACAAAGATTGGAGTGCCGGTCTGTCTACACTTGAAGGACGTGAACAGGGTGCTTCCTCTTCCTCTTCCGATTTGATTCAATTTTGAAACCTTTTGCGAAGCTGACATATTGTTGATGATGTGGCGGCACTGTCAGCCCTATAGATACAGAATGCATCGTTATACGATACACAGGATTATAATAAATGAAATTAGAGAATACATGATTTTGATTTGCATCGTTGGCATTTGCTTATATCAATTGGCAGTGCAGTTGATCTGGAGGTACATGGCATCTACTTTAGATGTGACTCTACTCTGGTTTTGCTTGGCTACATGCAGCAGCTCATGTAGCACATTTGCCGAGCTGGTAGTTACATATATATATTATTTACATTGGAAGTGACTCTACTTAGGCTATGCTGGGCTAGTTAGAAGATGCTCATTTGCCATGCGAGGTAGCTAGCGAGGTCACAGTCCTTGAACATGTCACCAAGGCAACGTGCTGCTGCCTTCGTCAACGAACAGGCAATGAGTAAAATGAGTAAAAATACCAATTTCCGTTTTCACAGCAGAAGCTGTGACTGTCTGGCTGAAGACTACTACCAGTAGTACTGGGTAAAGCAACAAATCTATGCTGGCATCGGATGGGCCGCCAGAGTGCTTGCATCTCATCACTCCAAACACAACTCGCTCTGCACATCAACTCATCTCCCTTCCACTCGCCAAGATACCATGGTCAGTGAGGAGGCCAGTCTTCAACAGCTTCAGCCTTGCAGTGCCAAGGACCGGAGCATTGATCAATCATTGGCAGCTCTGCTGAGATTTGAGTGTTCAAGGGTGCAACCGGTGGAGCCAAGATGTTGAATTATTTTTACTATAATTATTTTTGCCATTGACAAGTGAAAGAGTGAAAGTGGATCCAACGGTCCAAAGGTCTGTTCAGCCGACAAAAACAACACACTTTACTGGTACCAGAAGATGAATGAAAGTCATGCCACAAGCATGATACCACCCATGACAATGACACAATGATATCCAGAACGCAGACTCAGAATGATGCAAGAACTTCCCCAAGTAGTCAAGATATTCATCATTCATCACCAGTCCCGCACCATGGCAACCAATAAGCTTTGCGTACTGTTCTTCGTGGCTGCTCTTGGCGTCATTGTTTTGATGTTTGGCGCGAAGAGGATAATGCTTAATGGTTCTGACATCGCCACAGTTTCCGTCAAAAACGAAACCAAGGTAGAAGCAAGATCAGTTCCAATTGGTACCGATATTAAGCCAACAAACCATTCGAGAAGCAATCCAACAAAAAGAGATCATTCTAGAGCCTATAATATTCTCAAGAAGAAACACAACGACACCTTGACATCAAGCATCAACCTTGACAATACAAATCAAGCAAAAGAGTCTTATACAGCAGTATCGACACCAACAGGCAGTGACGACCGACTGGTGATTTCCATGAAGACCATGCCAGGGAGAATTGCCCACATCCAGCCTACATTGGATTCCTTACTCTTTCACCAAACAAGTGTGTTTGATCAGTTTTACTTGGCATTGCCTCGGCAGCCACTGCATAACCCAGACTACGTTATTCCTGAGTTCCTAAAAAAATATGCTGAGGAAGGATTGATTACCCTTTTGAGACCAGACTATGATTATGGAGCTTTGGATAAGATATTGCATTCAATACAGACAGAGGAACAACATTTCCAGCAACAATCTACTCTCCAAGCCCATCAATATCGCATTCTATATTTGGATGATGACATGATTTATGCACCCATGTTTGTCGAAATATTGGCCAATAAGAGTCAATCCTACCCAGACTCGGTAGTGGCTCTCTCAGGTGCCAAGCTGAGGTCTCGTTTTCGGCAGATTGGACACTCCTCACCGGAAAAGGATCGACACCCCTTTATCTATTATAAACTTGGAGGGGTTGACTCTTTCGGGGACCCGCTCGTGGATCTAACCCAAGGATTCATGGGAGTCTTGGTGCGCCTCTCGTTCTTCGACGTACCCGAGTTTGTCCGTATGGCTGGCAACAAGTCGGTCCCCGATGGGGTTAGGAGGTCAGATGACTACGTGATTTGTGGATATTTGGAGAAACGCAACATTCCACGGCGTTTGGTGGATGGAGGTCTTGTGCCCCAGTCACATCAAGTGTCTTCCAAAATTGGCAATCTTGGCAAGACCATGAATCGTAATGCCATGACGGCGGCGTATTATCTGCAAACAAACTGGGGGATTTGGCAGAGTTATCAGTTTGAGCCCTATCTTGACTTGCCCAAGGACACGCGGGACCTCATGGACTGCGAAGCTCGACATGCGCAGTACTGCCCCCCAAAAGTCAAGAAAAATGGCAGAATACAATATTCGCTGGTGACCGAGATGTTGGATGATCTTTTGAATGTGACTGCGGATACTAAGAGTGGCAAATGATTGGTTCGATTCACCACTCCATGCTCGGAAAGGTCGGGCAAGCCAGGCAAGCATTACCAGGTAGCTGCATGTCGGCAACCTTTGGGACTGCGGGATACAACAAGTAGCATTTCGCCCTGGCCTACAACGTAGAGCGGGATCATTCTGGGACGACTCAAGCTGCACCCCCCTCGATCGAAGCAAGAATGAAACACCCAAAATGAGGATGCCCTCTTTGCTCTTTGCAGAGTAGAAAATGCTCGTCTTTCCTCAAATGATGAGCAAAGCTGCTCGCAGTGTCAATTCGAGTAATCCTAGTAATCCGTAGCTGGCGTTGAATCAAGCCCTCGTCCTCGAGATCTTCGACCTTGTACCGGTACTAGTAGGGCTCTTGTGGGTACCGGTAGCGTACCATCCGCCCAATTGCAAAGGTCCCGAAGTCCGCTTCCTTGATGATGGATGAAGTGAGATGGAGTGGGAGGACCGGAGGTGGTTTTTTAAAACCAAATCGCAGGCTTCTTGGATGGCATGCGTTTTTATCACTAAATCTTTCAAACCCAGGTTTTCTAGGCGGGCTCGCTGAACTTTCAAAACGAGGCGCCAAGCAACCAACCGCTGCAACAACACAACAAGGTGCTTCTTTTGATGGCGCTAGCTAGCTACTACAGTAGACCTAGACTACTAGTACAACACTCGTTTGAATAAACTTACCTGTCCCTGACGGAAATAGAAGCAGAGGTATAATTCGTTGTGCTGAGCTTCGTTGTCGTGGTTCTTGCAACAACTGGTTGACTTGCCAGTAGCTAGTAGCACCGGTAGCGGAATCGTTAGTTTCGTCCATCTCCAGGTTCCACGTTGTGAGTTTGACAGATCATTCAACTTTATAGTTCCAACATGAAAGCGGCAACCAACAGAATTTTCGGCAAGAAGAGCCGAATTGGCTCTCCTTTGGCTGGTACCGGTACCGACGACAAAGTTACGGGCAGTGAGGCTACTGCTCCAGTACCAGCCCCGACTCCGGCTCCACCAGTCGAAAGCGACGACGAAGATTTGTTCGGTGGTGACGACGATGAAGAAGAAGTGGCAAAGGAGACAATCAAGCCTAAACCAGTCGCTGTTGAGGCTAGCAAGGAAGGATCAGAAACTCCAGCGCCAGTTATCATCTCCCCAACGTCGACCACAACAGGAACACCTGAAGCCCCATCAGCAGCAGCCGGTGGCGCCGTGACTATTCCTCGCAAGAACCAGCATGCAGATGCTGCAGCAGGAACTGCTGTGCAAGACCAAGCAAAAGATTTGGGAGCCAAGTATGGGTTGCAGCCGGGCGTCAAAATCCCAAAGTCTGTGGAGGACAGGAAATTGCTCCACGGAAAGACCTTGGAAGCCCTCAAGAAAATCCCCGTTGACCTAGCAAACGAATCTCTCACGGAATACGATGATGCCGTGCAAATCAAGGGTGCCTCTATTCGGAACCATGGCGCCTACCTACTCGGAGTGATCAAGCGCTATGTGGACGTGCAAGAAACTCGCGGAGCTTCACTGATGCAACCTGCTCTGACGCCTTCAGTACATAAGAAACTGGATCATCTCGTCCGAAGTGGCTACTTCACCCAGAGCGAAATGGACGAGAAGGTAAAGGGTAAAATTAGAATGCTGTCGGAACGAGATGCACTGATTGCTTTGGACGAGCTCTCAAGCGTTGACAGAAGCCAGATTCGAAATATGGGAAGGTACGTCACGTCGTGTTAAGGATGCTGCAGGCCGTGGCATGTATTTCCTCTGTGGATTCAATCTCATCACACTGCTTTTGGATTCCACAGTTATTTGATGGGCATCATAGTGAAGCGCCATAAAAATAGCCAATCATCAGGAAACAGCGGTAATGGATCAGGTTCCAACGGTGATTATGGAAGAGACTCGCGGTCCAATAATTCCGACCGCCCCCCTCGTCGTGACAATGATGATCGTTATTATCGTGAAAGTAACAGAAAGGATTCGTACGGCAGGCGTGAACGGGAGCGAAGCCGTGATCGTTTTGATGATGATCGGAGACGTGATGATCGCGGGAGGCATGATCATTACGGACGCGGCGGTAGAGATAGAGATGCGTCGCATTACGGCCCCAGTCAAACGAATCATGGACCTTATGGTCATCAACCTCCTCCTCCAATGGGAGGCAACATGCCAGGTCAGCACCCGCCGCCACAGCAAATGCAACCGCCGATGAATTCTTATTCTCAGCAGCAGCCGCCATACATGCAGCAGCCTCCTCCTGGCGGCAATAATCAGTTCGTTCCGCCAATGCATCCTCCTGTGAATCAGAATTACCAGAATCAAGGCTATCCGCCACCTCAAAATCAAAATTTCCCTCCCCAGAACCAGGGCTACCCGCCCCACAATCGTCCTGGACAGCCGCCCAATATGATGGGGCAGTCACCATACAACCAGCAGCAGCAGCCGCCGCAGCAAATGCAACCGCCGATGAATTCTTTTTCGCAACAGCAGCAGCATCCGTCTTACATGCAGCAGCCAAATGGGCCTCCCCCCCCACCTCCACAGCGGGCCAGTCGTTGGCAGCAGGCCCCGGCCCCGCCACCCGGTGCTAACAATGGATGGCAACAGCCACAGCAGCAACCGGGTCTTGGAGGGGGGTCGTTTGATTCACAACGACCCAGTCGTTGGCAACAGGCGCAGCCTCCTCAGCAGCAGCCGGCCCAAGTGCCTTTGGATATTCTAGGACTTGCTGATAAAGCCGCTTCTGCTGTTCAGCAGCTCACTGGGCAAGCCAATTTGGCGGTGGGTGGACCAAACCCTCCTTACTCAGCTCCTCCTCGCCCCCCGTATCAGAACGTGCCCCCACCGGGTTCCAACCCGATGCATCCAGTTTCGAACGTACCGTACACCAATGGAACAGGACCCGTTCCCCACTCGTCGATGCCGTACAATCCGATGAATGCGAATTCGGCACCCCATCAGAATGAAAATAATCGATTCAATGGTCACCAGCAGCCGGGTGGCCACCAGCAGCCCGCTGGAGGTCCACCTAATCGTAACAACCCGCGCAGAGGCCGTGCCACAACCACTGCCACGTTGAGTGAACTGCCAATTATGGTGCAGTACGCTGTCCAGGTATGTGTTCGCAAGCCATGATGCCAAAAAGATGTTTGTTGCTCCAGTCAGTCAATCGCTCACCACGCCCCGCCTCTCCCCCATGTACAGAACTTGCAGGCGACTAGACAGGTTGACAATGCCTTGGACGGCGGGTACGTGCAGGAATTTCTTGTCACGTCCATTATGATGGCAGCATGCCGCTCACCGATCGTCTTTTCCTTCCTGCGTCTCCCAAAAGTATTCTTGGTATGATCAAAGATCTGCCGGAGCCTTTAGCACTCGCAGCGCTGCAAAAGTTTTCGTCATGCGACAAGAACACGATGCGCAACAAAACAGCGTACCTTGCCGGAGTTCTACGAAGAGAGCTCGAGCGAATCAATCGTCGTTAGTTTGGCCTCGACCTTGGATTCCATGTTCAAATCGGAACGTGCAGGCACTTTCTGCTCTCCTCCGCTCTTCCTGCCAGTGGATTACTTCGTTGGGCCTCGTTATGTTGGATCGAACACTCCTGTTAGTAGCGAATGCGCTGGCACTACATGCTTTGCTTTATCAAATTAAATTACTATAGTCAAACAATGAATGTGAAGCATGATGCAATCTTGCCTATCCTCTCTAGCTAGCTAGTAGTCATCATGTATGTATGTGCTCTTGATAGAGCATGCCTTGAGAACAGGTACACAAGAAACCAACATACAATCGTCTCTAATGTACGTGGTCACGACTATACAAGACTTCCACGAGGTCAAAGTCTCATAATTTTGCTACAGGTGCCGCTTATTGAAGCTTGAGCGAGAGGACACGTTTCCCAAACAAAGACAGCCAATGTCTCAGGGGAAGTCGGCTACCTCGAAGGTAGTTGTTGAAGGATCAGGAGGAAAGAGACAAGAAAACGGCGAAGGGCTGCACTTCAGATTCTCCTGCCCACCGGTAGGGAGGATGGAGACGATGTTACTGGTAGTGTCGAGCTCGAAAAAGGGCATTGCGGAAGCCACGTTGTCACGGCACTCGGTAACAAAGCAAAAAAACATGGAAGCCGAGTGGGCGGCGAGAGGACAACGGCGTGAAACATCTCGAAATCATCCGTTTTGCGGGAGTGGATGAGACGCTTTGCACCCCAATTTATTGCTATTTCTAAAAAATAGACTAACGTGAGTGCACATCAGCCGAACTTCGGTACGATGTCGAGAATCTATCTGATAATGGCTACTGCACCCCAATGGATGAGACACATTCCATTCCCTGATCCCGGCCGTGGCGCTAAAACTGGAAGCTGAGAATCTACCGGTGGCAATGCCAAGTGCCAAGTAGCTGCCATGCAATCAGCATCAGCTAGCCAGTTTGTAGCCCTACCGTACCTGCTGGCTATGATAGCTAGGAGCAAGGTAGGTAGAGAACAAAAGGCGGAGGCGTGGCTTGCAATGAGCTTTGGCAGTCCCCTCAACGGAGGCCTGTACCGGTATCGGATGATTCAATCGAATCAACCCCCCAAGACAATTCCCACGCACAAGCCAGCCACTTCTCTTTTAATTAACACCTTCAAAAACTTAAATAATATCAAAGTCTTCTTATACAGCTGCACTCAAATGAGTTAAATCAGCACATGTAGTTGGTAATCGATCTTCAATACCGGCAATTCTTTGATTGTACAGCCCGTACTCACTCCCGGCACTCTGAGTCCAAGCTAGCTAGTAGGCATGTACTGTAGGCATCTGCTAACCGTTGTGATCCTACTGATTGTAATACAGTGAATGCTTCACACATTTTTTTGTACTGTAGGTAATGACTGCACAGCAGTCGGTCTCCCTAGCAGGCTGATGTTTGTGAATGATGAATTCATTATGGATTTGGATGCCAAAGGATTTAATGCACTACCGAATACGGTAGCTTGTTCAGAGGTATTAGTACCAGCGGGGTTCGGCTTCTCAAGCACCCCATACCGTAGCCAGTAGCTTGCAAGCTTTCTACATGTAGGAAGAGACTTGATGAGCCAGATACCCTGGTCGTTTGGAGTATTCCTTCCGTTTGCTACTTTGCCACCACCATCTACCCCAACAGTTGTAGCAACCAGTACTCTTTCACGTGCATTGCTTCATGGCATATTTCATGGCTGCGGAAACGTTCCTGGGATTTCTCATCCGGAGATTCAACTAAACTTGTAGAGTTTCATGTTCAGCTACGTTACATTCTCCACAGGTCTGATGATCATGAAGAAGGCAGGGTGACACAGTTGATCTATCCTTCAGGAAACGTACAGTAAAGAGTACCTCAGCATAGACATGGCGGGGCCCAACGGCAGTTGAGTTTTTCAAACAAGAAACGTTTACACCGATCTCGGTCAGGTCTACAACGTTCTGGCTGTTGTGCTCGAGCTCGATGTTTGCATGGTGCGTTGAGCTCCTTGTAAATTTGGCCTTCACGCTTCCCCGTTATCAGCCATTAGAAGACACGACCAGGACTGTACATGTACCCACTGCAGCTCTTGCGTCGTTGTCAATGACACAGGAGCAATTTCCGAATACATATGATATCGATAGTACATGTACCTTGGTTACGGTATCCTTGCCATTGCTTCTAGCCCACTGACGCAGTTACAATACATGTACCGGACAACGTCGTTGTCCCTACCGTTACGAGGCCATTACGTATACATGTAGCGAGGTTTGATCCTTCACAGATACGGGGCGGGCTGTGGAATGCCGCTTCTGTTCATGGTCACAGTATCATATTGTTAGAGATAGATCTGGAGCTATGAGGATAGACAACCGACATCTGTTCTACGGTATACATCATCGTGTCTATGAGGTGCTAGCTAGGACTTGTATCTGGTACCAACAGCAATCCATGATCCATGGTGACCAAAGCAAAAACATCTATTTCTTGAATAGTGTCTCAATAAATCCATTGCCTGAAAGGCATCCGTGCTAGAGATTGTCATCAAGAGCTCGATCCGCCACCGTCCACCACATCGCCCAAGCCAAAACTGCATGGAGCTCCGACGAACAGAAGAATCTACAGTGGCTCTTCCGCAGCGCGTGGCCTGGAGTATCAACTGTGGTCTGGTTTGTACCATCATGTTAGTTCTGGAGCAATTATGTGCGGTGACCCGCCTCAATAGTCGTTGCATAGCTGTTGCATGCATGCCTAATACATAGAAGGCAATACCGGTAGGCAGAATCCACTGTGGTTGAATGCGAATTGACTTGTTTATTTATTTCTTCCTCTTGGGCTTGGGGTCGCCTTCATTCGCTCTCAACACTGACCAACCACAAAAGCACTGCATTATTTGGAAACCGCATTGAATTTCCAATTAATACAATCAAAAACCAAGATTACTATCCACCATGGGCAGCCCAACAGCAAGCCCAGTTGCACCACCAGCCACCACCGCCGCTCCATTACCAGCACCTCACCGCAATATGTTTCGCCGCATGCGTAGTAGCCGTAATCGAGCACAAGGAGGAGTACCATTAGTGATTGACAATACAGACATGCCCACGAAACCAAGACGGACCAGAGCCAGCAGAACCAACAACAATGGCGGAACGCGAGAACTCTTCAATCTAAAGGGATTCTTTCGCAGCCAAGGTAACCTTGGCCGCAAGGCAACACCCAAGGACCGAGGCATGTTGGTTCGGGCCGCGAGCGATCGATCCGGGCCTCTGAGACGGTCCACGTCGACGCATTTCACTCGGTCTACCACACACCGCTCCTCCGCGTTCCTATTGGAGCCAGAGCCCTTTACCATGTCAGCTTTTCTAATGCCCGAAGAGCTTGCGGCTTTTGAGAACGCATGTGAAGAAGTATCATCAGTAGCAGAACAAGAAGAAGAAGCCAAAGAAGAGGTCTCGCCTCTCGACTGTTGCCTGGACCATGAACCAGTAGCGCTTGTGATTGATGACGACGATTACGGCAACCCGATCATGGGCTCCTCGGGCACTCTGTCGCGTGGTGGTAGTAGTATTACGAATCACTCGCTGCAGAGTCAACGGCAGCAACAACAAGAGTTCGAAGAAGAAGAGCGACTGTCGGATTGTAACAACAAGCCCTATCCAGCAGCATCCGTTGTTGTTGTGCCAGAGATTTCCTTTGCCATGAAGAAGAACAAACACGAAGAGCTAGGCCGCATTCAATTTGAATTCGACACTCTTGCGGAAGCTCGAGCCAAAGCCGCAAGACTGCAACGGCCGATTCTCTGCGTGGAGGCCGAAGTGCCTGGCGATGTCACGACGGGCGAAACCACCTTTTCGCATCCTCTCATTGTCGAAGCGGCCGAGTCGCTCTTTGTTACTGTCCAGCAAAGACCTCTTCAGCCACAAGATGACGATGATGGTCGCTTCTTCACCAACTCTTCTTGTCGCACACGAGTCCGAGTGCTCGACGACATGGCCATTGATGTCCTTCCGCCCGTGGAACGCATGACGGCAGCTCTCGTCGTAGCCGCCATGGTCCGAGGGCTCGAGTCGTACCGGATGCGAGTGCCACAGTATCTTCGGCTCCTTCTCGAAGAAGAAGGCGGAAAGCTGCAGGTCTTGTCCAAGACACGCGTCAGAAACATTCAAGGCAAGGCCATCTTTGGCATTTTTGACGCCAACTACGCAGAAGTGGAATTTGCTGGAATCGACGGAGTGTTGGCCACTCGATCAGGATCGATGGTCAGACAGCAAGTGGTACAAGTTACCTACGATTCGAGGAGACTAACGTATGGTGCCTTGGTCCGACATGCCCTCCGGAACACGGGTGCCACCATGATCTACTACGAAACCAATGATCAACGAATTGCCGCACAGCTCGAAGTTCAACAATTTGAAGAGTTTCGCCAAACATTACAGCAACGGTTCATGGACGACCAACAAGAAGAGGACATCATTCCTCAACCAGCCATCAAAGTCACAGAAGCATTCGGCAACCTACGAAACGCACACCACCCCAAACCAGCTCTGCGCAAGTCTATTCTACGATTTGTCCCCATGACCGACCTGCAAGCGACTCGTGCCAACCGCCTCATTCACCAAAACAAATTCAATGAAGCCATGCACCTGCTAAGTCCTAGGCAGGGATTGATTGCTATGCAGTCTGTGCGGGCTCATCACAACACAAATTTTCACTTTCATGATGTGGTGGATGTACCCATTGCACTCGCCTGGACAGAACTTTGCGGAGAAGATGTAGAAGCTAGCGAGCACGACGATAGTGAACGCTGCCACTACTGCGTGGTAGGTCGAACCGACAGCATTTCCAGCGACGACGACGACGAGGAAGAACCTGCGCTATACCATTCTAGAAATTAAAATGCCTTACTGATAGAAGCAAACTTATAGACTACCTTTAGGACCAATAGAGCCTATCAGTAGTAGAGCACAAAAACATGGCGTGGCTGGCTCTAGCTAGGAGACAAAGCAAAATCATCCCCGCCCCAGTGGCTGTTGCTCGACTGTCACTTTAGAGCCGATAGCTAACAATTTCCATGCTACCCTCCTGCTTCAAAATCGGCTACCGGCTACCGGTATCATCGTAGCTGCCTTGTTCGCCACGTAAAACAACCAATACATGTACCAATTCGCCAATTCGACCACTTCCTTCCGCCATCGACCTTCGTTGCTCTATCTGATGTCTGATGGATTGAAAACTGCACACACTTTTGCTTTGCGCAATAATTATTACCAGTCAGCTCCATTCACACATTTCAAATGACTGCATGGGAAAGCACGGAACTGCAAGTTCCATGAAAACTCACAATGGACTTAACAGATATCAAGCTGAAAAAGAGCACTTCTGAATGCTAAGTATGTGCTTCTTACGTTCTTGTCTATCAAATCTTACAACATAAGACTTTTGTTTTTTCCGGGTCCACGTCCAAACCTGAAGTTTTACCACCAAGAAGCTCCCGCGAGCGCTCAAGACGCGTCTCGGGGATTGCTTGACTTCTAAGCTCCTGCTTGCTTCTGTTGAGTACGGCGCTAATGCCTCCATCCCTTTGGACCTGATCCTCTACCAGAGGCCTACTAAGTACGACTGTCGCTCCAACCAAGCGTAAGCTTGCTGGATGGAGTAAGGAGATTTGGGTTGCTGGAATTCAATCAATAAGATTGGATCACGCTACCGCGCCTGTCCTCTATCCTTGGAACTTGCAGCTTTCAGAACTGCGAGAAGTTCCAGGCTGCTCTCGTCCTACAGCTTTTGGCAGCAACCGGTGCATAACGGTAGGAACCACTGCACCAAATGCGCTACAACTGATCCGCATGGGGAGACTGAGATTTGACCCCTCTAGAGAATGCCAAGAAAGCATGTACCAAGGCCAACACAATGGAGGCTATGGAAGAAATCGTCGTTGACGCCATGGCCACTGGGAACTTGGAGATGGCTTTTTGAAGGCCTGTTTTTATACAGAGCGGTAGGAGCACCCTGGGTTCAGGAAAATGCCGACGAAACCATTCAATCGTCCCTGAGAGATGCCATCTTGTCTTTCATTTCTCTACTCATTTTCAAGGCTGTAGTTTGCATTGGTTCCTCCCTGCCTCACGAATGAAGCAATCATCCACCAGCACGATTTTACATCCTGGGTCACAAAGAAGGACTTGCAATGTATAGTTGCATTATTCCCTCAACACTTGGTAGCTGTCAATTTGGGTGACCAAGAGATGGACCAGCCTACAATGCCATCAACGAAGAAATCCACTTTCATTGGGAGTTTGGCCAAACCGGCCTTCGTCCCGAGGATCAGTCCTATTTCCGGAGACAACTCTTACTTTGTCTCCAGCAAGCAAACACAAATGGGAGGAGAGCGTCGAGAAACCCGGTGAACAGCCGCTGTAGATGAGTTGATTCAGCCCAGGAGTGACCAAAGTTATGAAAGCAACCTCCTGAAAAGCTGGGTGATCTGGGGCACACGAGACCTCAGCCAACAACCCCTTAACCAAACACACACAAAGCACAAACAAGAAAAGATGAGCCACTGCACTTGTGGCCCCCAAGCACCACAAACACAATACATGCACTTGCACTTTGCTTTTCTCCCTATACACTAGCTACCGTAGCTAGCTAGAGAACGAGGAGCCACTACACGTACCGGTACCGGTAGCTGTTTGCTTGTACCAGGTACAGTACCAGGCACCAGAACCTCACCCCTCCACAGATACCTCAACTACACTGTTATTTTGAATCATCTTTTATTTTTACCCCAAGCTTCAGAAGCGAGGGAAACAAGATGCCTCCGGTTGCGCCAACCACGGAAATAGAAATAGCAAAAAGGGCTGTCACTTGATTGGCAAATAGCTAATATTTACTGCCATGGGCTCCCAGAATGTATACGGTGCTTTAGATAGCTGCTTTGTAGCTAATGGTTTAATCTACCTAAACCCCTTTTTATATTATTGAGGAGTGGAGTTTGGTACATCTGGCCGGTACCGCGTAATGGTCTAATCTACCTAAACCCCCGTTTATATTGAGGAGTGGAGTTTGGTACATCTGGCCGGTACCACGTATGGTCTAATCTACCTAAACCCCCTTTATATTGAGGAGTGGAGTTTGGTTACATGGCCGGTACCGCGTAATGGTATAATCAAATAACCCAAGTTTTAACCATACCGTCCATACCGGTGCTCGCACAGTTATCACCGGTACGGTGCATAAGGCAAACTCAGCTAAACCTAACCCTACAAAAAGGAAAAAAAGAGGGGCGACCACAACAAAATTCGGCTTTTTTCAGCGTTCGTCTCCTGTTCCTCAGTTACATGAATCATCAGCCATTGTAGCCAGCTACGTACCGTAGGCAGAGGTTACATCGATCGTGTGACAGTGGCAACAGTACCGAACACACCTCAGGTTCTGCTTTACTGGCTACACTCCGTACCGTACCTTGTATGGATCCTTTGATGAATACATGCACAAACGAAATTGTCAATCCGCCATTAGCCAGCTACCGTAGAGTTCATCGATCGAGTGACAGTGGCAACAGTACGAACACACTCAGGTTCGACTTTGCTCGCTGCACTCGGTTACCTCGCATTGGATCCTTATGACGAAACAGCACAACCGAATATTGTCAATCCAGCCATTGTAGCCAGCTGCCGTATAGCTAGTGGCAACAGTCGAAACATCAGGTTCCGCTTTGCTTGTCTACACTTCGTTACTAGTACCTTGCATTGGATCCTTATGACAAGTACATGACACAAAAAATGTTGTCAATCCGCCATTGTAGCCCGCTACGTCAGTTACATGCGCGACAGTGTCAACAGTACCGAACACACTCAGGTTCCGCTTTGCTGTACGCTCCGTTTGCCGGTATCTTTGCATTGGATCTTATTGAATACATGCAACAACCAACATTATGAATCCAGCCATTGTAGCCGACTGCCAGTATAGCTACATCGATGAGTGGCAACAGTACCGAAAGTTCGCTTTGCTGCTACGGTTACTGGTACCTCGCATTGATGATTCTTATGACGAATACATGCAAAACCGATATATTTAATCAGCCATTGTAACCAGTTTACGTAGAGTTACATCAATCCGTGACAGTGGTCAACAGTACCAAACACACTCAGGTTCCGCTTTACTGGTACACTCCTACCGGTACCTCTGCATTGGATCCTGTTGACGATACATGCACAACCGAACATTGTCAATCCCACCATCGAGCAGCTACCCTATAGTTACATGGCAAAGTACCAACACACTCAGCTTCGGCTTTCTCGCTACCTCCATTACCTCACCACTTACAATGAGTACAGGAATAGTATCAAGCCAGGCGCTACGAGCACTGTTCCCGCAGGAAAATGGATATCGACACAGAAATCACCACCAAAACACTAGGGAATAACATGGAGGGATGAATCCAGTCGAGGATCCACTCTCCACTGTGCTTGTGTGTTCGTGTAGCCTCCTTCGCTTACGGTGTTGCCATTCAATGACTCGACGCGATCCGTTCATGCTGTTGGTAGGGCTGGAGTTAACAGTTTCCTCCTACACATACCTCCGTAGGTAGCCTCTTCTTCCTCATGTTATTCAAAGCGATCAATCGTTCGTTGGCGCGACAATGGTAATTCACTCGGCCGTCAGTCAGTACAGCAGAGAAAACAACAAATAGGTATGAGTTTTGTTTTCTGGCTCAACTGCAGACGACCGGAGACTTACCATTGTTTTCAAATTGCACCAACTTGGCCGTCATGGGCCGAGAACTGACCTGCAATCCCATGGTCCATAGGATTCAATGAAGGATGCTTCTGTTTCTGACACCGTGGGAAGGACGGCTTGGTCGAGGCAGTCCCGTATGATAATAGAGATAATCGGAGGAGGGTATTCAGTGAACGATCAACTCGAATAAATAAAACAACTCACCTGTTGATGAGGCGAGATCTGACTGCCTTTCCCGCAGTCCATAGAAAATTCAATGAGGGATGGCTTTTCAAACTCCTCCAACATTTCCAATAACAACTCTTGATTCACGTAGCCCGTACCTATGTGCATCAGTTCGATCGAATCCAACACCCACCCACTGCTTTCGGCCTAGCTTGGATTTAACCTCCTTTTGCCATACGGAACTCAATGAGGAGAGAAGTACAGTCTGTCACCTTCAACAATTTCGTTCCTCGATTCTTCGTAAATCCTTAACCTTAGTAACTTCAACGGTTCTTTATTTCCACTAATCAGATCTAAAATATTTCAAAGGAGAACTCTGTTGCTTAAAGATACACATGACCAGTTGATTCTGCAACTGAAGATGCGGGTACTCTAATTTACACAGTAAACGCCGGCAATTCATTCAGAGTGCAACTGAGGTGCGGAAACCAAAGGATTAGCAGTGCGTACGTCTCAGGAGGCAGTTAATTCGAGACACATAAGGCAAAAACCAATAACCGCCTAACCCATGACAAAAAAGACCAAAAGAAGAAGGATGTATGAAAGGTTGTCGAACACATCTGAAGCACAATTTCTCTAATTTACTCAATATCCTTCCAGCTCACTGTCTTGTAGACTGGCTTAGTTCGTTTCGT